>JAXGGA010011510.1:0-42153 GCA_038373865.1 Uloborus plumipes | reverse complement strand
ATTCATTTCATCCCCTACCCAGCACGAATCATCAATTTTGGAGGGTGAAAAGGAGAACGGTTCCGCCCCCATAAGAAAACAGCAAAATAACACATGATTTCCGATTGTTCTCGTAATGTTTTGCCATTTTTTTTCAGACAAAAACTGAAACGAAATCAAAGTATCAGTTATATATGTCAGTCCCCCTATTAGACAAAGCTCGTGAGCTAATAGGAAAGAAGTAACAAACAGGAACGAACTGAAAACACTATCCCAGACATGGAAAATGAGACTAAGTTTTTGAAATGGGGTTAGGGGGGATAGTAAAAAAAATAAAAGTTTGAAAGGGAAGGTCAGGGTAAGGAGGGGGGGAATCTGTAAAGTAATTAAACAACATGAGATGTTATAATTAAAAAAAGCAGTGTTTGTTTAATATATAATTGATTTTAATATACACTGCTCGACATTGAAAATGCAACACCAAGAAGGAGTGGTCAGAAATTCATGCAAATTTTACCGTAGACGCACGTCACTGAGTTATGCAAATGATATGAAATGCGCAGCTCTCCGACGCACGTGAAGTAAGATATAAGAGAATGAAGTTGAAAAGTGGGCTATGTTCATGTTGGTTTTTCTGCCAGACTAATTATCGGAGAAATTTGGTTTTTGTCTCGAAGGATACGTGTGATAGGAGGAAATGCCACGCCGTCCTCAACGAAGACACTTCCAGCATATAGACGACTTTACAAGGGGTATGGTGATCGGACTGAGAAGGGGAGGTTGGTCCATACGTCAAATTGCAGCTGATACCCACATGGATGCAAGCACTGTGCATCGGCTGTGTCGGAGATGGTTGGAAAGAGGAAATGTAGCCACATTGAGGGGTGCAGGTGCAGCCAGAGTGACGTCAGACCGCTTGGATCGACGGATTCACCGACAAGCTGTGGCGGACCTGCAAGTCACTTGTACGTCGATTCTGCAGCACGTGCAAGGTACCCTGGATGTTCCTGTGTCGACCAGAACCATTTCCCGTCGACTGGTTGCACGTGGCCTGCAATCACGGCGCCCGCTAAGAAGACTGCCATTGACCTCACAGCACAGACTCCAACGTTTGGAATGGTGCCGGACCAGAGCGACGTGGATGGCAGAATGGCAAACCGTAGTGTTCTCAGATGAATCCCGCTTCTGTTTGTCCAGCGATAGTCATCGCATACGTGTGTGGCGTCGAAGTGGAGAAAGATCGAATCCGGCAGTAACTGTGGAACGCCCCACAGCGCGACAACGTGGCATAATGGTTTGGGGCGCTATTGCATACAATTCCGTATCACCTCTAGTTCGTATTCGGGGCACTATGACGGCCCAACGATATGTAGATAATGTACTGCGGCCGGTGACAATCCCCTACCTTCAGGGTCTGCCAAATGCAATTTTTCAGCAGGATATCGCCCGGCCTCACAGTGCTCGAATCCGCCAACATGCTCTACGAGGTGTACAGATGCTTTCCTGGCCACCATACTCTCCTGACTTGTCACCAATCGAACATGTGTGGGACGTGATTGGACGCCGTTTGCAGAACATGTCACTGCCTCGTTCAGAGGACGAACTGTGGCAAATGGTTGAAAGGGAATGGAATGCCATCCCTCAGGACACCATCCGCAGGCTTATTGACTCCATGCCTAGACGTGTTTCTTCGTGCATTGCTGTCCGCGGTGGTCCTACTTCTTACTGAGCCGACGCCGTCCTCGCTCTAAATTTTGCTTATTTGTTTTGAAATAAATATCACTTATTGTTCCATGCTGTCTCTGTCTTCTTACCAAATTTCATCAATTTCTGACCACTCCTTCTTGGTGTTGCATTTTCAATGTCGAGCAGTGTATGTATATAGATATATCTGGCTGCATTACTCTCCTTTACAACAAAATGAAAAATAAAACAAACAATTAAAAAAATTAAATAACAGCTGCACACTAGATAAAGTGGAAAGATAGTTATGGGGACATAGACATATGATCTGATAGTTTGATTTCTTTTTCGTTTTGTGTGAAAAGAATAGAAAAAAGATGAGAACAAGGAGAAACAGTGCTATTTTGCTGTTTGCTATGATTTTGGGACGATTCTTTGGCCATTTATTTTCTCCATCCAAAATTGAAGATTGGTGCTGGGGTAGGAGATGAAATGAATCATTAGGTTTAATTTCAGATATCGTCGGCACCATGCTAAAGTAACGAATGGGTCATTCCATTTTAAATCAACAAATGGGGTGCGCATCACCATTTTTGATTTTGATGAAAATTTGCATGTGTATTCCTTTTACTTCCCAGAGCTCAAAATAGTGTTCGTTTTATTTTTAAAAAATTTACCCTTTGATATATAGGCCATTTTTGTTGTTGGCAGCAGCGAAAATCGGGCGTTTTGATGCTTTGTCTTATGAACTATAACTTTTTTTCTATCAAAGATTTTGAGCTCAAACATAGCTCATTGGAAAGCTACGAAAAAGATCTTTTTATATATGCTATCAATAAATTTCAGATTTTAAAAAAATATGTATTTTTTCAAGGTCAAAGTTTACGACAAAAATGATATTTTTTACTACTTTCGAACATTAAAAAACCCATGAAGGAATCAAAGTAACAAGCCGATTTTTTTATCATATATTCATAGTCATGGTTACTTACTGTATAAAAAAAAAGGCTTATTACTCCACCCCCTATATGAGATATGCCCCCCTAAAGTTGTAAATTTTTAAAAAAATCCCATTTTCAACGCTAAAAAAATGCATGTGGGGGGCAAGATAAAAAATTTTTTATATATGGTATTTTAAGTACTTTTTACCAGCTTTCTAACAAAACAAAAGTTGCTGTGTTATTCAAAGGCGTTTGGCAGATATAAGGGACTGAACTTTCAAAAAATTGCACAAAAAAAAACACGATTATTTTCATTTTTAAAAATTTTTTTTTTTATTTAAATGTAATTATATACCTTATTCTTTGCCTTAAATGCTAAAAAAAGACTAAGAAGAGCAATGAAGAAACATATTTAAAGTTTAATAAGATAATTTAATATTTTTAGCACCTGGGAATATAGAATACCACTAAACTTCTCTGATTTTTAAACATCTGATTGCTACCCACAACAGGACTGAGCATTTCTCACCTTGTCCAGGTTTTTTCATACCATGTGGTCATCCTTGTTCTGGCTTGCTCTCACATGTGTATCTTAGTTGTCTCTCAAATTCTGAAAGAAGTAGGTTTTTGAGCTAGTGTTTCTGCTGTAAAATCTTGTGAAGCTGATGTGATTTCTTTTCATTTCAAGTTCATTCATATTCACAGAATGTTTTGTTAAAGGTAAAAGAAGAAATTCTTTAGAATCTTTAAATATAAATTTAAATTTGTCTTTCTACATGTAAACTGTGAATAAGTTATGGATAACCCTAAATGCTCCATAGGAGTTTTTGAGAATGATGATTGTAATATTTTAAGTTATAGTAGGCAGTCTACTGTAAATAGTATTTCTGAGTACAGTGATGATGATAAAACTTTACTGCACATGAGAACTAGGTGTAAAACTATTGAAACTGTTTGTACCTACCAGCTAGAAGTTCCATAAAGGTGGCAAAACTTGGCAAGAAATTTTTTTGCATGGTAGGTACAAACAGTTTCAAAAGCTTTACACCCAGTACTCAGGTGCAGTAAAGTTTTATCATCATCACTGTACTCAGAAATACTATTTACAGTAGACTACCTACTATAACTTAAAATATTACAATCATCATTCTCAAAAACTCCTATGGAGCATTTAGGGTTATCCATAACTTATTCACAGTTTACATGTAGAAAGACAAATTTAAATTTATTTTTAAGGATTCTAAAGAATTTCTTCTTTTACCTTTAACAAAACATTCTGTGAATATGAATGAACTTGAAATGAAAACAAATCACATCAGCTTCACAAGATTTTACAGCAGAAACACTAGCTCAACAACCTACTTCTTTCAGAATTTGAAAGACAACTAAGATACACATGTGAGAGCAAGCCAGAACAAGGATGACCACATGGTATGAACAAACCTGGACAAGTTGGGAAATGCTCAGTCCTGTTGTAGGTAGCAATCAGATGTTTAAAAATCAGACAAGTTTAGTGGTATTCTATATTCCCAGGTGTTAAAAATATTAAATTATCTTATTAAACTTTAAATATGTTTCTTCATTGCTCTTCTTAGTCTTTTTTTAGCATTTAAGGCAAAGAATAAGGTATATAATTACATTTAAATAAAAAAAAAAAGATTTAAAAAATGAAAATAATCGTGTTGTTTTTGTGCAATTTTTTGAAAGTTCAGTTCCTTATATCTGCCAAACGCCTTTGAATAACAAAGCAACTTTTGTTTTATTAGAAAGCTGATAAAAAGTACTTAAAGTACCACAAATGAAAAATTTTTTATCTTGCCCCCCACATGCATTTTTTTAGCGTTGAAAATTGGATTTTTTAAAAAATTTACAACTTTGGGGGGGCATATCTCATAAAGGGGGTGGAGTAACAAGCCAATTTTTTTTATACAGTAAGTAACCATGACTATAAATATATGATGAAAAAATCGGCTTGTTACTTTGAACCCTTCATGGGTTTTTTAATGTTCGAAAGTAGTAAAAAATGTCAGTTTCGTCGTGAACTTTGACCTTGAAAAAATAAATATTTTTTAAATATCTGAAATTTATTGATAGCATATATAAAAAGATCTTTTTCTTAGCTTTCCAATGAGCTATATTTGAGCTCAAAATCTTTAATAGAAAAAAAGTTATAGTTCATAAGACAAAGCATCAAAACGCCCGATTTTTGCTGTTGCCAACAACAAAAATGGCCTATATATCAAAGGGTAAATTTTTTAAAAATAAAATGACCACCATTTTGAGCTCTGGGAAGTAAAAGGAATACACATGCAAATTTTTATCAAAATCAAAAATGGTGATGCAACAACTTTTTTGAAAATTTGTTGATTTAAAATGGAATGACCCGAATGTGAAAAATCGCATTTTTCAAGTTCGTTTTTCAAGTTCGAATTTTACAAATAATTAAAATTAAAATGATACCTTCGAACGATAGTTTTACACTTAAAGATCTCTATAAGAGTTTAAATATTGAAAATAACCAAATAAGTTAGGTGGGGAAAAGTTATATGCAGTGTTTTGGCCCTCCTGAAAAATGCCAATTTTCACATTCGTAAGTTTAGCATGGTGGCGACGATATGGAAGTACACTTTGAGAAGTTCGGATCGAAAAAGAAACACTTCGTCTGAAAAACAATACTTAGGATGAAAATAATCCTCAATTCAATCCCCAGGTTAGACGTCATATTAGTATAGTGTTAATGGTATATTTGGGTGGGGAGGGGGATACTTCGTCTAGTTATAAGGAAACCCATTTACCAACTTTAAATAAGTTTACTATTCGTTTTGTATCAAAGAGTTTTTTTTTTTAAACATTTTGAACAGTTTTGAAATAAAAAGAGTGGTTGTGCGGGGGAGGGACGGGGGTGGGGTGACCCTGACAAATCTATAAGCTCATGCCAGCTCACTTTAAACATATTAATGTTTATTTACTACTTTTAAGACCATCACAAGCAAAAAAAAAAACCTAGTTTTTCTATAAATAGAATCTAAAAAATATCATTTTTTTTCCTATAGTTTTATTCAAAAATTCAAAAAATATGATTCCTTTGAGATCCCAATCTAAAAAGTTGTACAAACAAAGATAAAAAACACAAAAATTTTTTTTGAGAATTTTTTGAAAAGAATTCATTATATGTTTTTTGAGAAATTTAAATTTGAAATTTAAATTTCATTTTTTTAAAAATACAGTTTTTATAAAACTAGTCATGTTGCATATCAGCTTAAACGGCAACTAACGTACTTCAAAATACCATTTACCAAATTGTTCTATCTATATTTGGTGCCGAGTCTCTTTTATGTTCAAGCATCCATGCAAAAACGAGTGTTTTTAAAGTTCAAAGTCTCATAAATAAAAAAATAATGGAGATAAAAATCTAAAAATTGAGACTTTTGATAACCTCAAAGGGTACAATTGATGAGACAAATTTGAAAGAAATACAAAAATGTGAGGTAAAATTTTTCTCTGATTTTGGATCACTTGATATGGAATGGCCCTATATACACTGACGGAAAAAAAAATCCCAACACCAAGAAAGACTTGTGCTAGATAAACGAAATTTGGTAGGCGTGTTTATACAACTGAAAGATGACATCGATTGAAATTTCGTGTTCCGCGCATAAGTGTGGCGTAGCTGGCGTCACTCAGAACATGCAAATAAGGCTTGTTTTAAAAGCGTATTGTGAAGCTCGTGTGTATTATTTTTCCGTGAAATTGGACGAATTGTGTTCATGTTAGCCAGGAACACCTTTTAAGAAGACGAAGAAGCCATTATTAACAGCTCACCCAGTTTAAACGAGGTCGTACAATTTGGCTACGTGAAGGTGGATTTTCATTTCGCGATATTGCAGAAAGACTTGGGTGGGAATGTTTCCACCATGCATGATTATTGGAAGCTATGGGCAAGGGATGGTACTACCTCAAGAAGATCGACTTCCGAGCTGCCACGTGGCACGACTGTAAAGGAAGATCGCCGAATCTTGCGTACGGCTGTGGCGCATCGTACTGCATCTGCGACTGACATTCGAGCTGCAGTTGGTATCGTCGTGACACAAGAAACGGTAAGAAACTGTTTACTTCAAGGACAGCTCCGAGCCAGGCAGCCTGTAGCCGGTATTCCATTGACTGCAAACCATAGCCTTTTTCGACGGCAGTGGTGCCACGACAGAGCTCTTTGGAAGTCGGAGTGGAGATCTGTTGTAATTTTTGATGAAAACAGATTCTGAATTAGTGCCAATGGTGACTGTATATTGGTCAGAAGGAGGCCAGGGGACCGCCTGCATTCAAGCGGTCCATGGCCTAGACACACGGGACTCACACCTGGAGTTATGGTTTCTGGAACAATTTTCTACGACAGCAGGGGCATTCTTGTGGTTATCCCAAACTCACTGACTGAAAAATTGTCGTCTGTTAATTTAACCAGTAGTACAGCCCTTCATGAGTAGCATTCAAGGGGGCGTTTTCCAACCGGATAACGCTTGCCCTCACATCGCTGCTGTAACGCAATGTGCTCTACAGAGTGCTGACATGTTACCATGACCTGCAAAATCACCAGGTCTGTCTCCAATTGATAACGTATGGGATATTATGGGATGGCACCTCGAGCATCATCCACAGTCAGCAATGACGGTCCTAGTATTGGCACAGCAAGTGCAACAAGCATGGAACTCCATACCACAAAGTGACATTCGGCACCTGTATGACATAAAGCATGCACGCTTGCATGCTTTCCTTCAAAATTCTGGAGGTTACATCCTCTATTAAATTAACATAATTTCACATTTGCACAGCATTTTCTTGAGCTTAAATTAGCCAGTGATCTTGTACATTTAATCAATTAAACATGTTAATTAGACAATTGCACGACCCAAATTTCATTTCTCTACGGCAATTTTTTCTTGGTGTTGGGATTTTTTTTCCGCCAGTGTACAAAAGAGGTTAAACTCTTCAACATATTAATACATTTCAGAAATACTTAAATTTTATATCTACCACTTCAATAAATAAAATATTTTTAAAAAATTCTGGCCTGGTAAATTTAAAATTTTCATTTTTATGCCTAAGTGTCAACACTAAAAATGTGTAAGAAAGTAACGTTTCCCTAGCTTTATTTTAAAGCAACTAAAGTATTTAATAAGAATTTACAAGTTACATTTAAGTTACTGTTAATAATAATTGAACAGCTTATGATTCCAAGGGTTCAATACATACAATCAGTATATTTAAATATAATTTTCTATGTTCTAGTATATTGTATAATAGTGTACAGCATAAAAGACAATATTTTATGGAATTATAGTTGTGAATTGAAAATTTACAAAATAAATTATTATATGCCGAAGCACACCTCATGCTTCGGCCAGACAGGAGCTTCGGTGAAATGGCCGAAGCTTCGACCCACTTCTACTTTTAAGCTACGGGAAACTAGGGAGATTTGATATAGAGGGAGACTTGAACCATGGCGATTTTTTCCATAAAAATAAAAGTTATGGAAAATTTTAGTCATATTTTTTTTCACCAATCACACAACAGTAATTTGCATTGAAACGTAATTCCAGAATTATCAGCGTTTTGAAGAAATTCAGTGTGAAATGATACTATACCGTAAAAGTAAAGTTTGAATATTTTGAAATTTGTCAACTTTTTAACTTTAAATTTTAAAGCAAATAAATTTTCGAAGTTTGTATGTGTTAGTCACTTTTCAGCTATGTAAAGATATGCAGTAGTTGTATATAACTTTAATGTAAGTTATTTAAAAAATATTATAAACAAAGGGAAGCGAATTAGGGAACTTTGACCCAAGCTAGCTATGGAGACTTGACACAAACACAAAATTGATGTTTTTGTTTAAATTGATGATTTGTTGTATAATGAATTGCTAACATATTGTGATTTAGATCAAATGATTAAAGTTTGTCTAAGTAATTACAATATTTACTGTGATTAGAACATCAGTTCAATTCCCAATACTGCCAGGTTAGGTTTGTCCCAACTATAGAATCTGACACTTCGGAGTCGCACTGTGAGACACCACTAAGTTCTTAGTCGAGTCAAAATACTGAAGAAGAAGAGCTTCATAGCCAGAAAGTACGAGTTGAAGACTGGGTAACTGTCAAGTTTTGTGGGAAAAAGAGGACAAGTTTCTTGGTTTAGCAAAAAAAAATAATTATGATATTTTGACTGAAATTTTCTAGCTGATTAGATGGTAGAAGATTAAAGTGGTCTGATGTTATTACTGTGTCTGAATGAGAGTTGAAGCTAATTGAAACTTTTCTCAATCCTGGAGAAATTACCATAAAAAATGACAGAGTCACAAGTTTTGAATTCGACTTCTGTTTTTCTACTGATGTCGCGCGAATAGGATTAAGTAAAGAAAAATTATGTAAAACTTCATCTAAAGTGGTGTGCCACTTCAGATATCGCTCATTAAAACTAAAAACACCATTAAACCTGTGGTTTTAATTTTAATATTTATGAATATTCTTACATTCATAAGGTGGGTCATGTCTCCCTAGGCATTGGGTCAAGTCTCTTTATACCTAGGGACACTTGACCCATATGTAGACTTGAGACATACAATTTTTTTGAACCATTTCTACTTCGATTTCTACGATTATTTTCAGTAGCAATAATGCACTAAATAACAGGGTACTTATGTATATTTTTATTGAGATCTAACTATTACACAAAAAAATTAAATATGAAAAACCAAAAGTTGGGTCAAGTCTCCCCAGGTTCCATTATGTGTTGTTTCATTTTGTGTAGAGTGAGAGCTTCGGTACTTCTGCTAAAACTGAAAATGAATAAATTTGGTACTAATCCCAATATTTATTTTTATTTACATAGAATTTTAGTAGCTGATCTTTACATTTTTGGTATATAGAGGTGACCGGGGTACATTGGGACACGGACACAGAGAGAAAAATGAAATTTCTCCGATATTTCAAATACTAAAATTTAACAAGAAGTTTTGTCAAGAACTAAACGAACCTACTTTCCCGTACACCGACATCGGCAATCTAGCATCTGATCAATATTCTTTTAATTATCTGAGACTGCAAACTATGTCAAACGTACCTTTTTAGCACATAAAGCTGCTTTCTAAAAACCAAGTATGCAGATCTCATCTGATGAACTAGGCACGAAAAAAGTAAACAAAAAAATAAATAAAGTTGTTGCATCTTTTCAACAATGCAGCTTTTATAGTTCTTCCGTAGAAAAATTCCTTAATTATTTTGAAAAAAAAATTTAAAATAGGAAGTAGATCAAAACACATTTTATCAAAAAAAAAAAAAAACTCGTTCCTAAAAGAAATGTCTCGAATTTCATTTTTAACGCGTTACCAATAATTAAAAATAAATAATTGATGAAATAAATAATAAAATGCTATCTTAAATAAGTAGTTTTTGCTAGACAAAAAAAAAGTCTGAAAAAAAATAATAATAATAACAATAATGAATAAAAACAAATGAATAAACAAAGAAAAATCGTCTGCATGGCTATTTCTTCTAAGGGTAGGAGTCAGTCATTTTTTTTTCCCAGCCTGAATTTCTGTAATGTTAGCTGAGTCAGAGGCAGAGTAAAGGAGTCGGATTCAGAGTCCTTACAGCAGCTTATTCAGAAAAGTAATTTACAAACATTATTTTTTTCAAAACCATTTTCTAACAAAGTTAGTTTGAAGGAAATCCGCCTTTAAGTTCAAGATCTATATCAAACTTAAATTTCCCAGTAGGGGCTAATGTTAAGTGTTTTATGAACGGTTCAAAATTGAACGAAAAATGGTTCAAATCAAAAAGCGAAATATGGGAAAGAGGTGTCATCGCCGAGATCTTTCGAACAAAAAAAAAAAAATTATTCAATTCGGACTGTTCACTAAAAAAGTTTTGAGGTGAAGAAAGGTTGTTTGAACGGTTAAACGCTGAACGAAAAATTATTCAAATTGAAAATTTAAATACCGTAATGAAATATCCTTGCCGAGATCTTTCGAACAAAAAAAAGTTTGTTTAAATCGGACTGTTCCCTCAAAAGTTATTAGGAGTGACAGCTTGCTTGAATGGTTCAATGTTGAACGAAAAATTGTTCAAATCGGAAATTTAAATACGGGAATGAAGTATCCTTGTTAAGATCTTCAGAACAAAAAAAAGTTTGTTCAAATCGGACTGTTCACTAAAAAGTTAGTATCAGGGAACAGGTTGTTTGAACGGTTCAAAGTTGAACCAAAAATTGTTCAAATCGAAAAATCAAATATGGAAATGATGTATAAAAAAAAATGTTAAAATCGGACTGTTTATTGTGAAGTTATTAGGATGGGGGGCAGACAAACCGACAGAGACACGCACATTTTTCCTCATCTCAAAACCCTACTTTCCAGTTTTTATTTTGAACTTGACGATATTTTTAGGATGCATTAAGCCACTTTTGATGCTTTTTTTCGTCCCCCCCCCCCATTTTAACGGTAAAGTAGGCTGAAAAAAGTATGCCATAATTTAGTTAGCATGTTTGGCAATGCCGAGAAGACTAGCCACTGCCATATTTCAACATGTAGGGAAACTGTAGTCCTCTTCATTTTTGTTAGCACACTGTTGTCTAATGAATACAAGTTTTACATCTCAAATTTAAGGTACCGTAAAATGGGGTGTTTAGGAACACTTTTCAGCTTTGGTTGTAAAAAAAGCAGTTAAAAGATTTTTTTTCAATTTGATTTTTTGGGTAAAAACTTCGGTCTTGCTTTACTTTTGATATTCCAAGTAAAGACAAAACATTTTGAACCATAATAATAAAAATATATAGGAAATTATGGGTGTTCCGAATCACCCCGCTGATAGGGGTCAATGGGAACATATGTTAAAATTTTTAATTTTTTCAATTTTACCTGTAATAGGTCTCACAAACATGAGTAATATTGATGGGGGAGAATAAGAACAGATAATTACTGTCAAATAAATGTATAATTTCAATACCAGTAAACGTTTATAATTTGTCAAAATTCAAAATAATTTTGAATTTATGAAAAATGAAAAGTAATTTTAAGAAATGCTTTTGAATTGAAATACAAAGATTTAACATGAATGGAAGTCACTCATGTCGTCCACAAATATGTACTTGTCCTTAAAACTAGCAATTTTGATTTGGCTTAAGTTTTTTCATAATATCTCTTGGGATGAACTCTGCCTTTTTTTTAGTTTCTTAAAATCTCTGGGTTTCGGGGATTGCCCTGAAAGATTTTTTCGCTTATTCATCATTGTCTGTGTGCTGGACTTTTACTACATAAAGTCTATGTGACTTTCCCCCTCGCATTTTAAGTAAAAAGAAGTCTCCTGTAGAAAAAATCTTTTGAAATCTGCACCTTTTTGTCATTCTAAGTAAGATCTAGTTGCTCACGAGAAGTGATAAACAGTAATAAATCCTTATCCTCGTCTTGAATAGAAGAATTGGGGTTAGAATCTTGATTTTTCAAACAGTTTCCTTCAAATAAGTTTGAATTGGAACAGCAGAACTAAGTGTTCCGATTCACCCCTCAAATTTTTTTCCTATGGCATTTTTCAGAATTCTTCATTTTTATGACACAATTTATAAAAAATGTAAATTCTAATGTGGTATTCTGTTGTTCAGATACATGTATAATTGAAACATACCACTCTTAGTTTTTAAATATAAGAAGGTTTGTTCTTGCATATGAAGTTTTGCAGTCTATGAAAATGTGATGTTTTCTAGCATTTCACGTGCAACCCTCCTTAGAAGCCAGTAGCGCTGCCAGATTGACAAAAGTAATTTTTTCCTACTTCCTATGATCTTACCTTTCTAAAAAAAAAATTCATGACGAAAAATACTCAATAGTATATTTATGAAGAATTTCTTTGTACGGTCGGGAAGTTTTGTTCCGATTGACCCCGCTGTTCCTATACACCCCCATTTTACGGTATATATTTTCATTTAAAAATCAGTATCAGTGTACATTTAAAGTTTCTACTTTCTTCATTGCATACATGTAATGTTCTTTTACTTCATTAATAAAGTTTGGTCAAATTTGACTCTTGATTAAAAATACTGCTTCGGGAGTACATAATCCCCGAGGGCCTTCTATTACTGTCACATGATGACTTACCAGGTAAGGGTCCCTCGGGAAAGCTTTGGGAGTACAGTGGGACATGTTGATGGGATTACACTGCCGGGGGCAGGTAAACGGCAGTATCTGCAAAAATGAGTTTTCGAGATATTTGAAGAAACGCGTTTTCGATTTCCCACAAAGATCAATAAAACACTGAACTTTGAACATAGGCGATTCTATATGTTTATACCTATATATTTTTGGGGTAATCGATTGAATTTTGATTTCGCAAGCGCAGAAAGCGGTAAAGCAGATAATGCCCTTTACCTGCCTTTTTCAATCGTGATTGTCATACGGAATTGACTGGCAGTCGGCAGTAACTGCACAGTATGCTACTAAATGTCCAGTATTTACATATTCGACAATATGCGGAGTAGATATGTTATTATGAAATATATTATTGCATAGTGAATGATATGTTTCATTTAAAAATATACATAAATACCGTGTATCCACTTGATATAGATTTAATATAAACGAACGCGAAATATAATTAAAAAATATAATGAAACTGTATTGTATTATGCAAAATATGAAGCAAAACTTGAAGATTCTTCAGCCATTTTTACTTCCTTTTACGCAGTAAAGGTAGTATTGTGATCACGAAGAAAATTTCACTCAAATTTCGGTCTAAATTTTAATTTTGCTCACCCCCGAATCAGCACGTGCATATTATGTACCTACCAACAAAAAACAACCGAAATATCCTTTTCGACCATGCCCCAGTTAATTACGACGAGTTTTCTCGTGACGACTGTAAATACGTATGTATGTGCGTATGTATGTGTGTGCGTATGTATGTCGCATAACTCAAAAACAGCGTGCCGTAGAAGCTTCTAGTTAGGTATGCAGACTCTGAAGGTGTCTAGTTGTGCACCTCCCCTTGTGGTTACCTCCCCTTGTGGTTTGAATGTTCCCAAGGGGTTCTTTACCCCTTTGTGGTAAATCAATGTTAACTTCAATGCAGATTGAGTGATATGATTTGGTGCAAGCACTTGGCGATATATCGCCAAACTTTTGGTCGCCAAGTGTTTGCCGCCAAGTTGGTGACAAATTTGGCGAAAAAAATATTTTTTTTTTTTTTTTTTTTGGATTCAATTTGGCGCTATTAGGCACATTTTGCGAAAAATTCACTGAATCATGTTAAAATCGGTGTTAAAAATGCAACTTCAGCTATGTATTGAACTGCAAAAACTATCGTCTGTTAGTATGAAAGCAACTGTAATTAAAAGAAAACAAAACAATGTAAATAAAATCATTTCATTGCTGCATTTTTGTTTGTCGTCTGCCAAGTTTTGCTTGTGTATCTATGAAATCGTAAAAAATATCGTCTGCTAGTAGAGATAAACTTTATTTGAAAGAAAAAAATCTGCTGTGGACCCCACACTACTACCTTTTACGTGTAAATTTCTTAGTAGATGCATTAAGGGTTAAAACAGTGCTTGGAGTGAGCAAGATAACAATTCAAACATTTACACTCCTAATTTGCCACGAAACAATGCAAAAAATGCTTTACAATGATTCATTTTCTAAACTTCGCCGACTTAAGCATCATTCAGTGGATTTTTCGCAAAATACCGCCAATAGCGCTAAATTAAATCCGAACTCATAAAATATTTTTTTTCGCCAAATTTGTCGCCAATTTGGCAATATGTCACCAAGTTGGCGACAAGCACTTGGCGACCAAAAGCTTGGCGATATATCGCCAAGTGGTCGCGCCAATTTATATCACTTCAGTCTGCATTGATATTAACACTGACTCACCCCAAAAAGGAATAAAACACCCCCCTTGGGAACATGCAAATGCAACCAATGACCTCTCGTTACCTCCCATTAGGGCACCCCTACTTTCGCTCAGTTTAGGTACAAAGGAAAACGGTTTTTGCGGCTTGATGCAAGTTTTGCACAGCGATATTCATATTATGTTCATCCTGCAGACATGCAGATACTACCGTTTACCTGCCTAAAGTAACGAAAAACGCAGTTACTGCTAATTACCATTGCTTAAAAAACATTTTTTTTTCATCGGAAACCAAAAAAAAGATGTTTGTACCATAAAACTAATGCAACATAGATTTCAAAAATGCAAAAAAATCAAAATCGAAAAATTTGCAGTTACTGCCCTTTACCTGCCCACAGCAGTACAGTGGGACATGTTGATGGGGGTACAGTGGGACAATGCCCTATTGCACCTTTAATATTATCTGCATTAAAATGAGCATTTTATAACAATGCGAAGTGTTTTAGAGTATTAAGATTTAAAATGAAATCACTAATGGTCATTGATTTAATGAGATTTTATTTAAATCGTATTTTTAGTTGCATTTACATACTAAGGAGTGCATTTACTAAGCTGAGTATGAGCTAATGCTTATTTACCAATAAATATTTCGTACGAATCGTGATCTGAATACATTATTCTGAGTTTATGTGCTGCTCCAAACATGTAACAGACCTGAAATCATCAAAAACCTCTTCCTTTTGACTGTTCAAAAGCAACAAAGGAAACTATTACAATGTCTGGAACACTTTTGATGATTTCTTAAGTTTTGATGACTTTTTGATTATGTTTTACATTCTATCATTAATATTTTCTCCTCCTTTTAATGTATTATTTTACGTTATTAAATTATTTTCAATGCATCGACGATTATTTTACAAATTATTTGCAAGTGCTGCAATATTATAACTATTTTTAAATTTTGTTTTGTAAAAATTTGCTTACATATGTTATGTGTGTTATGTATACATCCACCTGTATTTAATAGTAATGATACTTTGTCATAATGTAACTGATTTTTATGAGCCATTCTCCGTGTCCCACTGTACCCCATGCCTTGTCCTACTGTGCTCCCACATGGGGCATAGTGTAACAACTTAAGAGCTTTTCGCAAATCAAGTTTTTAAGAGGGAATATAATAAGGAAAAATTATCAAAATGTTTACATTGGCAGCTTAAGAGCTACATACAAACATGCTCTGCAATTAAAATTTCTTTATAGCTAAAATTAAAAAAAATATAACAAAAAATAAATAAAACTGTCCCACTGCGCCCCGCTCTCCCCTATGATGTACCATAAGAAACAGAAGTCAATTAGGATAACTGATGCTAATTAATAAGTAAACATTTAGATGATTTCACTTACGAAATTTAACATTACTAAACAAAACTTCATTTAACAGATCCTTATAAGAACATATGAAATTCACTAGAAGCAAAAAAACAAATACATATTATTTTGAGGTAATCTATGATCAAGGTGAGGTTTGAGCGCACATCGGTCGCTTTCACAAGATTAAAGGCTGACACTGTTAATAATTTTTTTTCTCGTGCCACAATAAAATTGAAAAACTATTGTTTTATTTTATTATGATTTTACATTTTACAGTCACGAATCCCTTGTAATTCTTCTACGCACCCCCCCCCCCCCCGCTTGGGACGCCCCACAAGTTGATAATCACTGATCTAGACAAACTTATTGAAACTGATTTATCATTCTACAAAAGCGATTTAACAAAAATCCGACTGTTGGTATTGATCCGACAAAAGTTTACATCCAAAAGCTCAGATTTTGGGCGTTGAAAAAGGCGTTCGCTGCAACGGCGAAACACGTGTCAGGGTATTCCTGCGCATTTGTACTTCTTTAACGTTGAATGATTTGCTTTTCCTTTTGAGCACCAATGCATTTAAATGTCTTTCGTAAATCACTCTTTAAAATTTAAGCATTTCAAAGTAAAACAGAGCATGAAATATTTCACTTTCACAATCAAACAAGAAAATTTAAGACGTGAAAAAAAACCTTACTTTGATCTGTTTTGCAAATATACATTTACTTTTAACGTGTGGACTTGATACAACAGGTCAAAAGAAGGAAACAATCAAAAAAAGGAAAAAAAAGTGTTTAAGCTAAGTATCGCAATTTTATGTATGCTTAGTTTAAAAGTGAAATAGCTGTATGATTAAAACACTTTACTGTAGGAAAATCTTATCTCTGAGCAACAAACATTCAATGTGGAAATTTACAATTCATGAGGGAAAAGAAAATCATTAAGAACTCTGCAAAGTTGTTGCCAATACAAATTAAGCCATGTCTTTTTGGCAGAAATCGTAAAATAAACCAAAATCCAAGTCATTTTTAAAATGTGCTAAACGTCCTGAAAAATAAAGATAAAGATTTGGAAACTTTTATGGTTGCCAGTAGCGAGCAGACACAAATTTATATGCCTCCCTTTTTTTTTTCCTAGTCGTCACTTTTTCTTTCTTTCTTTCTTTTTTTTTATGAAAAAGTGTCAGAACAACTTGGCTTTTAAATTGCTTCCAAAACATAAAAAATATCAGTTGAAACAAAAGTCAATACACGTAAATAATGGCATTACTATTAGTTAATAACTGTAGATGAAGAAAAAGCGATTACCGGGTGGTAAATGATACTAGTATTTGTAGTCACCCCCCTCCCTTTTTTTAATTTATTTAGTCACCACGTGGCAACTTACGACCCCTATTCTTGATCTCTACACATTAGTTCTATTTTCCTAAATAAAAAAAGACTTGCCTGTATTAAAGGTATATATCCATGGAATGAAGAGAACGTAAAATAAACACCATATCGTAATCTTCTTGCCAAATACGTTGATCATTGTTTAATTCCAACTAAGCTATCATATTGCTTGAAATATTTCATCCTCTAATCGATCAGAGTTCCCAAAAATGCTGTTGCTCTAACAGCATGCATTTCCCAACGCCAATACTCGGGAATAATTGAAACTTATCAACTTCCGTTTCCTGGAAACGCATGTGTGTGTTTATGACGATAGATGTCATTTTCCTCCCCGTTTATACTAGAGTGAACTTTACAATCAAAAAGTGCGGGTTACGCATACAATCTCTTTTATACTCTGTGCGGGAACGGTTATGGCATTATTTTCAACACCAGCCCATGAATAGAAGCTGAAGTCGACATAAAATGCTGCTTTTGAGCCACTAACGGTGGTTCCAGCTGATGCCCATATCGTAAATTAGCACAGGAGTTATTTTTTAGCTTTATTTGATCACAGAAAGTGATTGACTTCAAAAAGCCTGACTCTCCCCTTCTCTTTTTTTTTGAAGATTAGTTTCTTTTGTAGGAAATACTGTGAATTAACGAAACAGTTTCAAAGTTTTTAAACTTTAATCTAAACAAAAAAAGCTCATTTCCTGATCCCCCCCCCCCTTTCACTTTTCAGAAGATTGTCTGATTTCTTCTGTTTAAAATATTACTAATCAACGAAACAAATTTGGAATTTTAAAAGTTTAATCAAAATAAAAGTTTTAAAAAAATAATAATGTTATGAATCTCCCATTTCACTTGTCCGGAAAATTGTCTGATTTCTTCTGTTAAAAATACTACTAATCGAATTTTAAAATTTAAATCGAAGTTAAAACAAAAGTCTACGTCCTGGCTCTCCCATTTTTCTTTTCCGATACGTTGTCTTATTTCCTCTGCTTCAAATACTATTGCTGATCAACGAAACAATTTTGGAGTTTTAAAACTTAAATCGGGGGGGAAAAAGCTCTAATTCGGACACTTCCTCTCAGTTGATTTTCCCCTTATCAGAAGATTGTCTAATTTCATCTGCGTAAAGTACTTCTAATCAGCAAAAAAAAGTTAAGAGTTTTAAATTTTAAATCCAAACAATAAAAACCTAAATCATCATTCTATCGTATCTCTTCCCTGAAAGCTTGGCTGATTTCTACTTAAAATACTGCTGCACCCAGAAGACGGATTCCTTTCAACATTTTGCGACGAAAATGAAAATTCGAAACATAGTCGGCAAAAAAACCAACATTAGATTAAACATTAAGTCTACATAAGCATTAAGAACACTTAAAAAATACAAGAACATGTAATCAGTGGATTATATCTCAAAAAAATACTGTACAAATCTTCCCTCGCTGGTGTTTAATTTTTTATTTTTTTTTCTTAAAGTTTTATTTCGCCTTCAAGCAAGAAATAGTCTGCAGACTGTCTCAAGAATCTACGACGTACGTCATAGTAGCTGTTTTTGCTACCGGTCTGCTGCTAAACAACAAAACAATTTCTAGAATTTTAAAGTTTAAATCCAAAATAGAATGGTCACATCCTGACTCTCCACTTTCTCTTTTGTTTAAAATACTGCTGCTAATGAATGAAACAACTTCGAAATTTTAAGATTAAAATCGAACTTTAAAAAAAAAGCCCACATCCTGTCTCTCCCGTTCTCCCATTTCCTCTTTTCTTGAACATTGTCTGATTTCTTTTGTTTGAAATACTGCTAATCGACTGCTAAACAATTTCGGAGTTTCAAAATTTAAATTAAAAAAATATTTGTATTCGGGTCATTTTCACCATATGCTTACGTTTCAGAATTTTTAAGTAATTTTTTTAACCTGCTATTTTCTTTTAGAATCACTAACAGATGTTTTGTCACATATTTTAGGTGCGTGAGAAAGTAATTGGTTGTACACTTTGATGCATAATTAAGTATTCAAATGCTGTTGTAAAACTTTAAGTTGCAAGAAAAATTGTCGTCCATTACCATACAAAATCAATACGAAATCTCACTTTTAAACTATATCATAGCGCCTAGAACCAACTTCATTTGAAATTACTTGCGTCTCTGACATTTAAAACGATGTTTATGATTATTAAAATATTGACTAAAAACTGTATGGTAACGGACTTGACATTTAGTAACGGATTTGACCAGTAACGGACTTGACAGTTGGTAACGGATTTGACCAGTAACGGACTTGACAGTTGGTAACGGATTCGACCAGTAACGGACTTGACAGTTGGTAACGGATTTGACCAGTAACGGACTTGACATTTCAACCAAAATGTCAAATTATGGCTAGGTTGTCGAATTTAAAAATTGAACAACAATATGCATTTTCTTAGAGTTGTATAATAAACAATATTTCGGGGTAAAAGTTGAGAAAAAGTAAAAATTAATACTAAAATCTTCGGTAACAAACTTGACAAACAATAAAAATACGCTCCTGGAAGAAATCTTGTGCGAAACGCCACAACAATACTTCTCGACTCAGGAAAACAAAATTGTACGAAATAGTTACGTAACTAGTTTGTTAAGTTAACTGAATACGTGTAACCATCTTTTGACTGTAATAAATATCTTTTTAGCTAAAATAATCTTAGGGTAACGGACTTGACAAGAACTGCCGGACAAAATATATTCATACATTTCTCAATGGAAAAAAATTACTATTGTCAATATTTATAATGAATATCATACACTAATAGTCAATATATAAAAATAATTTGTTGTATATACTTTTTTATACATTTAAATATATAAAAAAAATAGTTGAACTTGCGAAAATTGGAAATGGACAAGCGTTTTTGCCTTTTTTCTCATTTTTAAAGACTTATATAAAAATAAATAAATAAATTTCAACAATTTTTTGAGTGATAGAAATTTTTTGGGGGTATTTTCTTACAGAAAATAATGGTTCGCGTTGAATTTAAAACATAAGTTATGCTTCAAAATCGTCTTTTTAACGTCCGGACAGCAAATGTAAGCAAATTTTGAAAATAACCCATTCCAACTTTTAATTGATTTGCGCAACTATAGATGATGTTGAAATGATAAAATTTTTATGTGTAAAAAATCATTGATTCATTTTCAGTTTAATTTTATTCTTTCGTATCCTTTGAAAACTTTCTGAATATTTTCATTTGACATAATAAATGAGCTATGTAAAATGAGTCCAGCATATTGCTTATAGAATCAGTTTTCAGAAACACCAACACATACATGCCGGTCATTTAGCGTTGTCAGGGGGGTGGTTTTGCTCTTTCTTTTCTTTCTTTTTTTTTTAAAGTAATTTACATCGAGTTCACGCCCCTCCCCCCTGGAAAGGTTTGAAATGACGAGCCTAGTAATAGACTATAGTTTTCCGTGTAATCTGCATTAAAAAAAACTAGAGCTCTTTTCTGGTGCTCATCTTTTAGATTGGATATGTTTCTGTACAGTTAGGATATCTATCTTTGCAAGAGAACCAGCCAGTTTCTGTAGAATACTTTAATAAAGTATTTCATCAAACCAAACACGAAAACAAATTGCAAAAGAACTAAGATCTCCTTCGCAGGACAGAAGTTTTCCAAAACAGCGCTTAGCACTAAGAATACTCGAGAAGTGAGAATAAATCCTTTCAATAAGAGTTTTGTAACTGAACTGAGACTGTATTGCTTCTCAAGTCAAGATACTCAAGTGGAAGAGCTTTATAGCCGGAAAGTGCGAGTTGAAGACTGGACAACTGTCAAGTTTCATGGAAAAAAGAGTACGAGGTATTTTGTTAGCTCAGTAACAGAAAGTAATCAAGATATTTTGACTGAAATTTTCTAGCACATTCAAACGGCCCGATGTTACTTTTGTGTCTGAATGAGATTTCGCGCAAGTAAAAACTTTTCTCAATCCTCTCGACATTACCATACAAAAAAGCAGTCACAAGTTTTGAATTCGACTTCTGCTTTTCTGCTAATGTCGAATAGGATTGATTAAAGAAAACCTATGTAACACTTCATCTAAAGTGTGGAAATTTCGGGCTACTTCAAGTTTCACTCATTAAAACTAAAAACATCACCAAACCAGTAGTTTTGATTTCCATATCTATGAATGTTTTTAAATTCATAAAGTGGGTCATATCTCCCTATGTGTTGGGTCAAGTCTCCCTAGGCATAGGGATACTTGATCCATATTTAGACTTGAGGCATATGGGTGATTCTATGATCAATGAGTCTTTTGTGTCCCCGAAGAAAAAAAAAATGTTTAATTTCACACTCTTTATATCACCAGTCGCCGCTATTTTAATGATTATAGTGGTAAGCGTAGACGAAATTCCCATTTTTGGGGGTTTTATCGATACCAGGGGAAAATGCTTTGCCAGGGGAGTGACACTGCTGGCAGAATTCTGGTTTGATTTACTATCATTTCACTTGTTTTCGGGTGCAGAATCAGAGTATGGACTCATTTCTATAACACCTGTATTCAAAATTTTTTTTTTCCTTTGTAATAAAATAAAAAATCAGTCTTGAAAACACGAAATGTTGCGTACGAGTCGCACCGCAGATCCTAAATAAAAATAGTTCCCTCATTTTTTGCGTTCAGTAAAATTGCATTAAAAGGGGCAATTAGGATTTGAAATGAAATTTATTATGTTTATAACACAATTTTAATGTATATTTACCCTTTCTAGGAACAAAACTTCCAGGGGAGTGACGCCAGAGGAGTGACAAAATCACACATTACCTATAAAAACAACATCATACGTTCTTCTTACCAGAACTTTTTTTTTCAGAAGCCATCAGCTTTAACATTCATGAGGACTGCGTACTATGCGCTTTGCCTCCTGACAAACACAGGACAGATTTACAGCACGGAGAGGATGAAATCACATCCATGGGCAAGGCGGGACTCGAACCCGCGACCACTTGCTTACGAGGAGAAGACTCTACCTCTAGGCCCACGTGGCCTCCACGTAATCCGTAATGTCTGCATACCAATAAGCATTACATTATACATACGCGCATTTAGGTAACGATTAAATATAAAAACTTATACTTACCAGGGGAAATACTACAACGACTGGCGCAGTACGCTTTTCGGCACTTTCAACGAGAGCCGATGCAATAATATTTAGTTTTTTTTAAAACCACTTAGCTAGCTTTTAACTTCACTTAGTAGGGTCACCTGGGGTAATTCCTGGTCAAAAAGCATTAACATCCAATTATCACAACATCTATCTAAGTTAGAGTTACAAATTTTGGTATGGAGGAAGCACATTGGGATGTCCATCGAATAAAATATTCATGCTATCAACAATACATAATGAACTTGAATAATTGTCGTTAATTAGTGACCAGGAATTACCCCAGAGATGGGGTAATTCCTGGCCACTTAAGGGGCAATTATTGGTCACTCACATGATTGATGCAAATACATACATTTTGTAAGCACATTATTAATACAAGTTATTAAACTAATTAGATAAAGAATTTATTTATATATATAGCTAATTAAACACTGTATTTAGTTTTTTTAAGGAAGAATGCAATTTTTTCAACATAATATCTTTACTTCATAAAACTTAGCCAAAATACTTTTTGTACACTTTGTATGCAATAGCTACAGCTCTTATATCTGTTTTGAATGAATCTTCACCTACCAAATAAGTAGGTCCATAAAAAATATGATGCACATGCACCATACACACTGAACACATGCTTCTGTCTGTTATGAACAGTTTAAGGTGAACAGTTACGTGAATGATACAATGCAGTTACAGTTAAGCATTTTTCTTAGTATAATTAAGAATAATTATTAAAATTTATAAAATAATTGAATCAAATTTAACAAAGAAAAAATCAGTATATTGTACACTTATCATTAACAGATCAGAATATTACATTGCGGTTACAGTTAACTTTGCAGTTAAGGCTCACAGTGTTACATATAGTTTAAATCAATGACATATGTCAAAAATAGGCGAAATAATAATTCATAAATAGTAAAAAAAAGACTGACCAGGAATTACCCCACTGACCAAGAATTACCCCAGTAACCAGGGGCATTATTTGGAGCCTTCCTGCAAATTATTCAAAACAATAATGGTAAATCCAAAACTATTTTTCAGTGACTGACATAGTACCTAATTCAACCAAAAAGAGAAAAAAGAAAAATATTCAGAAGTTCGAGTTTGATCACGATCTTTGTAAAAATGTATCAAAACTAAGGCCAATCTTGTGTTACGAAATTTAACAAGCGATTTTTAAAAGATTTTTTTTTTCAAACTAAATGCACAGTCAACTCATAATTAAGTAATGAATTACAATGAAGATAGTTCAGAGTACCTCTGTGATTTTTTTCATTTTGCTGAAGGATTATTAAGACATAAAAAGGACTGTAACCAGTAATTACCCCAGAAACTTGCTGACCAGGAATTGCCCCGGGTGACCCTATTGTACTGGTTACTCGCAGTCAAGTTCATCCTTTTGCATTTTTTATGCTAAATTTCAGTCTTTGAAATTCGCCAGGTGAGGGTGACACTGTTGTTATGGCGCGTGAAAAAAAGTATGTTTTTACTATAAAAATAAATATTTTTACAATGTTTATACATGAAATATGTTTCTATGTTAATGTAAGTGTATGATTATGATAAAAAACATTGGGTCAAGTTAGCAAAAATTGAACGCCGAACATGTTTGTATAAAAACTAGTATTTGGACAGGTCAGGGGAATATACATTTATGACTATTTTCAGCTATTAATGCTAAACTAAAATAGTTGTAGTGAATTAATTGGGTGGTTCATATAAAAGAGTTTTTAATGCTTAAGTATACAAAAACATTGATACAATCAGTTTCACATGAGGTTTTTCCATCGGTCGGCTGAATTCAAATAGCGTAGAATCACACATATAATTCTTTTGAAGCATTTCTACTTCGATTTATGCTATTATTTTCAGTCACAATAATGTACTAAATCACATACTATTTACGTATATTTTTTGTTCAGCTCTAACTATTACACAAAAAATTGAAAAATTAAAAACCAAATGTTGGGCCTAGTCTCCCTAGTTTCCCCTAAATGTAATACTCCTTCCCCCTCCAACTCAAAATAATGGCTATGAAACTGTTGAAAACTGAAAAAAAAAAAACTAATGATGGTGGAACTGTCTCCAAAAAGTAGGGGTGGTGGGAAACACTAAGGTCATATTTGGATGCAGGGGGTCATTCTACAAACTAAAAAAAAATCAGCAAAGAATGTTTTCAGAAGCGTTTTGAAGGGAAATTTAAATGACTGGCCAATGTTATTTGAAATAGAAATTTTGCAACTATAATGAATGTCGCATAATTGTTCAATCATTCCTATGATATTAAAAGTTTATTTCATATAACTTTACATAATGAAAACTCTGTAGAGGTTACATGTTTTCGTACAGATGTCACAATTACTCTTCTGTTTTCTGAATTTTTTTACTTCTTCTTTCTCAAAGGAGTCGGCCTTCCTGAGGGATTAAATGAAATATCCAAAATATAAATTAAGGGAATGTTTTTAATTCAACAATTAATAAGCACAAAAATGAAGGAATATAAAAATTAGCAAACTGACTGCGAAGCAGTATATTAAAAATACACAGTAAAATTTTAGTCTCAATCGGGTAAGAATTGGCTAAGAAAATTCCGTATTTTTTTACTTCAATGCGAAGCAAAGAATTTTTTTACATTTGTATGTGCTACTTAAGAGCTATTTTCCCCCTCAGTTTTCGTTATTAAGAGGCCTTGGGATAGTTTCCGCTTTGTCCATGCAATAGTAAGCTCTTTGGATGGCAGGCCAACGTTTATTTCCCACCCCACCGTATTAATTGAAGATAATCATTAAAAAGTTGTGCATTATAGCCTCATTGCCTATAATAATTTTCTTCTCACGGAGGTAAAGTAGAGTCAGTATGGTCATGTATTAAGGATGTTCAACTGGAACATATACATTTTTTTTTTTTTTGAAATTCGTTTGAAGTAAATAGCTTTGGAAATACATCATTCACACTTTAATAGAAATGCTTAAGGCTTCAGAACTTTTGGAGCAAGAGAGAGAGAAGCACCCCTACACCATAAGCTGGACCGAGAGTAACCCCTCACTTCCAACTTAAACTTCAATATATTAAGTACTACAGTTGAACTTTTTATTGTCATGCTTTTTTTTTTTTTTTTTTTGTATTGTTCGTATAAAAGGGAAAACTTTTTTTCTTTTTGGCTCGAACCCCAGGTATCGCAGGATCCGATTGGACTCAATCTATCCAATCATCCTAAAGCTCAATTTGTTACTTTCATGCATGGCGACTTTCAAAGAGCTATGGCCTCCTAATGGTACGTGAATGATGTGCTGCTGCGAGTGACACTTTCTTACCGTCAGGGAGTGCCCAATACTCTTTACCAGCAAGATAATGCCCGACCGCACACTGCTTGTATTTGACACGTGATCTACAAGGTAGACAGATGCTTCCCTGGTCACCTGTCTCTCCTGAACTTTCACCAATCGAACACATTTGGGATGTGCTTTGATGCAGTTAGCTGTCCCTGCCACCGCCGTCTTCAAAAGACTAATTGTGCCGAATGGACAGGAAGTAGAGAGCAATTCCTCATCATCTGTAATTTTAGTGACTCTATATCTGGACTTGTTGCTTCGTGTATCGCCGAAAACGGTTATCCTACTTTCATCTGACCAGACGCACAACACAGACACTATTCTCGCTCTGCACTGCATTATGATTATGAACATCGATTCGAAATAGAAATTACTTATTGTTTGCCACCATCTATCCCTATTTGCCAAGCGTTATCCTTTCCATCCACCTCTTCTTGTGGTACATTTTCAATGTCACATAGTGCGTATAAAATTTGAAAACCTACCAAAAATTGTAAAATCCGCCATAAATATACATATACAGTAAAAAACATAATATTGCTTCAAGTACCAATTCTTCTTTTTCAGAACTGCTAAAAATGTGTTCTTAAAAAAACAAATTACAGGTACCGAAAATAGGTAAGTCGGGTCCCGTTTAGAGGGGAAAATAAATGATTATGGTTAGATTTTGTTTATGGGGAAATTTCTAAGACAAGTCTTGTTTTTTCAATTTCAATGTGCTGCCACCTGTGTTTTCAGAAATGAATAAATTCTATATCATATTTGTTTTCATATTCTTCGAAATATTTCCATGATTTTCAACATTCAACATTATGGTCATAGGCGGACTTACGGGGTTGCCAGCGGGTGCGCCGCACCCCCAACATTTTTGGTTGGGTTTTGAAAATAATGAAATTAAGTATAATTCGCCAAGAAATGCAGTTGGAAAAGAACATTATTATTCAGTGCTGTATTAAAGAATGAGTGTATACTCCGTAATTGGGTATTTATTGATACATCATTACAATTTCTTCTACTTTGAAACTACCATGGCGAAATGTGAAAAAGAAAAAGAAAACGTGAATATTGTAATAACTTTATCAGTAAAATCTGCCCTGAAATCAGCTGAAAACCAGCATTTCTAAGGTAAATTTTTAAAATTTTCCATAGCAGTAGCCCCCCCCCCGGACTTCTTATAGTAATGGCGCAACCAGAGGGGGCCCACAATGATCGTGCTCCCTTCCTCCCACCCTTTCTCCAGAATGCTGAGTTGATATTTTTTAAAAAATATTCTTTATTATTGAAGAGAAGGAAAGAACGCGTCTTGGGAAAAGGCACCAAAATACCCAATGTTGAGAAAATATCTTAATTTCTTTCAAAAATGAAAAAATCTCGACACTTAAATTTTTCAACAGCTTCAGATTGTTAGTCAGCTAATTGTGTGCCACCCCTCCCCTCTCCCCCTATCCTCTTGTTTTTAATGTCATTTCTGCCTGATTTTTTTATTTTTTCGTTTTTTTTCTATTTCGTCTGAAATTAAAAAAGTCTTTAAAATGTTATTTCTCGGAAGTCCTCTACCCCGTCAAAGTTATTACGGAGCATCACAAATTTCGTCACCTGGGCTTCAATTTAGCAAAATTTCCTTTGAAAATCCTCCAAATACCAAACACCTTAAAAGATTAAAAATTGCTTAAAGTTTCCTTTTTGAAGCTTCAATTTTGGAAAATTTTCGGATAAGGACAACCTTAACCACCCTTTATCCATCATTAAAAATCGTTAAAATTTTACTTTTCTAAATTACAGTTCAGAAAAGTCTAAAGGTGAGAACCTTTTGGCACAGCAGGCTTTGAAATCCTAAGAATTGACATGCTTAGGACTTCAAGTCTTCTTGCCGCCAATGGAAGGTTGAAGACAGTAGCCTTCAATCTTCCTTCTAATACCATAGAATATTGCACATAAGAACTTTGTTCCTAGAACTTCAATTTCAAAAATTTTCAGGGTAGAGCCCCATAACCCCCTCCAATAACCGCATAAAAAATTGTCTAACATTGCGTTTTTGGAACTTAAAACTATGAAAAATTGACGAGCTAGTAAGGGAAGGGGGGTATCTGTTTTCAAAAAATCCATCGGGACAATCCTACAATCAAGTTCATAAGACTTGAATTTCTAAAAATATAATCGGAGCCCCTCGTACCTTTCTTCGCCCTCAACTTCGTCTCGCTTCTAACAACATTAAAAAATTATTTACGGTTTCTTCCATAGTTTCAAATGTTAAGAAGTGCCGAATCCCTATTGTTACTGGATATGGTCTACGTCGTGTTTTTAGGACGTAAATTTCGAAAAAAATTTGGACAAGCTTTTCAACATCCCTTTTTCAAATATCATTCAAGACGTCTATGATACTAAAAATTATGAGGGTAGTTGTGACCTACTGAATATCCCTTTTTTAACTACTAGATATTGTTAAGAGACTTACAAAACACAAAAATTCACCATTGCCGAATTTTAAAACACAACGGTTGATTCTAAATGATTTTTTTAAAAACCCACGCGCAAAAAAAGCGCGCCTTAAAACCGAAACCCGTGACGTCACAGGGCTGTAACTTTCAGCCTTTCATCCATAAAAATTGGATTTTTGCTACATTATCGTTTCATTGCGGGATTTTCTCCTTCCGTAATCAATACCTTAAAGTCTACTAATTCACTATTTAAAACTGGATTTATCAAAGAGCACTCCAATACCCTGCTAGGGGTGATTGTTTTGATATTTTTTGGTGAAATCCGTAGTCAAATTTTTAAAACGCATCACTTGGCGAGAAAAAAAACTTACGGCAGTGGAGAGCGAACAACAGTGCGGAAGCCGGAGAAACCGGTTTCTCGAGCTCCTCGCACTAAAGCTTCTCGCTCTTTCTTCGCCTTAGTGGAAAGTTCAAAAGCGCCAACGTCACAACCGTCAAGCCCAGTGACGTCACAACCGCTTGAAATTTAAAAATTATTTTAAAAAAAACTACTTGTCGCAGCGCAAAAATTTTTTCGCCGTTGATGTTCATGTCTGTTGCTCTATCATATAAAAATAAAATTGAAAAATCGAAAACTACCCTCACACCGTTCTCTTTCAATTATACGAGCTGACACTTCCGTATGAAATCTGAAAAAGAAAAAACTAATGTTTGAAAAAAATTAAGGCGGGAGAGACTTAAAACCTCTCCTCCTAACATTACTGAATATTGCTGCAAAACTTCGTTTTTTAGGACTTGTATTTTGAGATGTTTCTTGGAGAGAGAACCAGAACGCCTCTCGTCACATCATCAAAGTTTGTCTACAGTTGCGTTCTTGGAATTTCAACTTCGAAAAGTTGTGGGGAAGGTGATCGATTTTGCTCTATTTTTCAAGAAATTGATCGGGGACAGTCCTTAAGATAAGCCCCATCCCTTAAATGAGCGTCAACAAATATCGCCTATAATCGCGTTTTTAGGACTTTAATTTCTAGAATTCTATGTGGAAGTTCCTGTGAACTTTTCTTTTCCCTCACAGCACCAGAGGCAGTCTAAAACTGCCTTTTCAGGATAACAATATCAAAAATTTTCCTGTGGATAAGCTCCCAAACCTGCCTATTAAATGGAGAAAAAACTAAAAGCAGAATTCGCCAACGTGGGCCCAGCCGAAAAAAACTAACCGAGATTTTTCGGGTGGGCCCACTTGAAATGGCACACTATGTCGGTGAAGTGGTTTTTTTTTCACAATTTACTGCACATTGAAAACATTTATTTCAGAAACAAACTAAACATTACAAATATTTTGATCAATATCAAGTCTAGAAATTGGTACTGATCAGTTCAGTTATAACATTGAGTTTATTATGATATTTAGTCTTTGTCAATATACGTGGTCCAGAAAAAGAAATCTTAATTTCTGAGCAAACTTATTAAGTATTAGAAATAAAACTGCATCTGAATTTCAGTTATTTGTTTATTTATTTGAATATTTAGAGGATCAAACTGAACAGGAACAATTTAAATCCATAAATTCAATTCAATATCAATTTAAAACATTTTATCATATTAATTTTAAATCAATATAGCATTGCTTTTTGCAAATAAAAAATTCTTTAGGGGGTCACAGTGACCTCTCTTCATGGCTCCCGACTCTTTAAAAATTTTACGTAGCAAGCAGTAGTTTGGTATACAATGTTTGAATAGAGAACGATATTAAAATGACTCCCCTGAAATGAAAAATGAAAACCCTGATATTTGATTAAAAACCCAGAAATGCTAGGTTTTTTCAAACTCTGCTTAAAACTGTTTTCTGGTTGCGCCACTGGCTTGTTGTCCAGGGAATCACCCCCCCCCCCGATTTCGGCTACTGTTGCACCCCCAGAATTTGCGGTCTAAGTCCGCCTATGATTATGGTGCCAAATCCATATAATAGTACCAATTTCCATCCATTTGGTCGAAAAAAAGGAGGTTACCTGGAAAGTTTTCCGGGAGTTTTGAAAATTGGTAGGTTTATAGATTTTGATGTGCTCGTTTTGAATTTCCACTTTGCCACCTCGTATCTTTGCCGCTCGAGCCGCCATATTGAAAAAATGGCGTCTAAAAGAGGTATTTCGATTATATCTCTTTTTTCACTTATTATACGATAAAAACATGAATGTACAAAATAAACTAGAGAAAATTTCCTACAATTTATGTCATTACAACTTTCTCGTAAAATCAATACGTTTCTACGTACGAGCGTCGAAAAGTTATTATTATCAAGCGTTATCGCAGAATAACTCGATTCCACAGCACCTTGCGGTAGAGTAAGCGGCGCGTTTTTTTTTAAACGCGGTTTCCTAGTAGTCTCAATCCACATGCAATATATGATTCGGAAATTTTGTGCAATCTTCTCCCGTTTAGATGTTTTTGATGGGCCAGGAGTTGCTGGTTTCACGTCTTTCGTAGGGATTGAGACGTCACAGACTAAAGTTTCTCCGACATCATCTGCAATGGGATCATCAAACTCATCGTGAGCTTCTTCCTTTTTTATTTCATCATTCGTTTGCTCTAAAAACGCCCCCGTTTCTTCCTCTTCGTCGCTATCATGTGATGAACTTTGCGAATCCTCATCCCAGGTAGCACAAAAAACGTTTTAACGTTTTATAAACGTTTTTAATCCGTTGTCACAACGTTAATAACCATTTTACAACCTTTAAAAAACGAAGTGTGCTACTTGGGATCATTATCACCGATACGAATAGTACATATGAGCTAATATTTAGAAAAGTGCCAATTTGAGTCCCAAGGGAATTTTCACTAGTATTTCAATAACTAGTTAAAAAAATAATTTTCCCCAGAAAGAAGATAAGGTTCTGCTTTCATTTCATCTAATAACATCAGAAAAAAATTTTTTTTTTCTTCAGAAAATATTGTTTTTATACAGCAAAAATCAGATCGGTAACGTGTCCCAAGTAGCAAAGCTTAGCATGCAAACAGGTCATGCGCACTTTCTAACTTCCCAAAAAAACGCACTTGCACAAAAAACGATTCTATTTTCACCCCTTTGTTAATATTTTACTTCATTTTTGTTTTAATCGTTTTCTGATTTTCTAGCCGATGCGAAATAAGCGTGTCCCAAGTTCCGCCGTCAGAGTGGTAACAATAACTTCCGATCTATGTTTAGGCTCCCAAAATCATTTCCTGCACCAAAACCACGTGATACTGAGTACCTGGCAGGATGTTTTATCGAATCGTAATTAAAAATTTGCATTTCTGCATCTAAAATTGTAGGTAAGATTTTTTAAAGTGATTTTATAAAATGTGTGTCATTTGAGTCATCAGATCGGTAACACGCTCTAAAATGCGCAGTTTTTATTATTTTAAAAATTATTTAATATATAAGTATAGTCCTTTAATGCAAGTGAAAAAACCACGTGTTTGATTTTGGTTCAGTGCGATCGACTCGGAAATAAAAAAATAACTTTGTCAGTTTGTCAGATCGGTAACAGTCAGAGCGGTAACATTGAAAAACAGCGAATATGTTACAGAACTAACTCACACGTTTCAGAATTATAAAAAGCAAAATTAATAGGTTTTAGCCATAGATATTGAATATTTTTGTTCTTAAAAAATGAAAAGCAATGAGTTTCAGTACAATTGCTTCATTTGTGGTTTCTATGACCTAACAATAGAAGTTAGTAAAATAAGAAAAATTGACACTGCAGAAATTAAGTTAATTAATTATTATTATTTTATTTATTTATTTTTTTATTGCTTCAATTTCTCATAACTTCGCTAAATAACTAGATAATAACTAGCATGCTAAATTTGAATTTCTGATCAATAAATTAAATTTCCTGTTACTAATTAAAGAAAAGCAAGCAGCAGAGTTGTGTGTTGCAAAAGTTGAAGTTGTGTGTTGCTTCAAAACAAAACAAATGTTTTATTAGCTTGGATTTGGTAATCTCATAATTTATTTTATCTAAAAACCTTATCGCTCATTCTTATTTCCAAGAAATGCTTTTTTATTATGAAATTTGATTTTTTAGCCTAATATATATATTTTAATATAATTATCTTAATTCTATGTTAAAAATGCAAGGAAATGATATCATATTTAGAGATGTTAACGAAGACTGAAAGCATAAACTCAAATATGTAGCTCATATTAACATCAGATCTGTAACATTCATCAGATCTGTAACGGCTTAAAAGTGAGTAATCTAAAGAGGGGGTAAATAACTTCCTTGACCTCCCCCCTTTTATTTTCTTGCATTTAGACCCAATTTAGACTTAAAATCCAATATTAGTTTTTTTCTGCAAAAAAATTTTTTTTCCAGAAAACTCCAACTTCAAATTGGCACTTTTCTAAATATTGGCTCATATGTCAGAGCATTTTAACCCGGCTTTTTGACATCCTTTTTGCATTTGCAAGGAATGAGTTAAAAAAGGATTGTGGAGCTGGGGGTTCAAGCGTCATAACAGGAACTAACCCATTCTGACTTGATCCCCCCCCCCCCCCCCAATTCCTCTGTTTTTTTTTTTTTTTCATTTTCACACCACTGCTGAATCTGGAGACAGGTTTGAAACGAATATTGCCTCGCAGCTGCTTCTGTTGAAGGTAGGTATGCTATATTAAATTCACTTTTATATGGTGATTTTACAAAAGAATTAATATCTATAGTCGCTGAAAGTCATGTTTTTCTTGCTTTTTTTACTTTTCACTTTACTGTAACCGTATAAGTCAGGAAGGAAGTATTCTCCAGCCTCAGAAATAATCTCTGGATCAGCGTTTGGATGTTTGAATGCAATGAGAGACTCGCTTAAATTCAGCTTTTTTCGTAATACATTAATAAATTTCATTTTTCCTTGATTGAGAAAGGCACATGTTGTATCTCAGCCACTAAAAGCATGCGAGAATAAAATATGATCTGCGGCTATCTCATCTATGATACTGTCAGTTCAATATATTTTCTGCGAAATTATATTGAAGAGTATTGATTATTAGAGTGTCCGCATCTTCTGTACCTTGTTTGACCACAATATTCTCTGCTTCAAATTTTGTCTTCAACATTCTAATGAGCCGATTTTTGTTTTATCACTTCCCAGAAATTTCGTTTGGACCACTGTGGTCAAACAAGGTACAGAAGAAGCGGACAAATTAATAATCAATACTGCACTAAGTGTTTTATCTGCATTCGATTCCGTAATTGTTGTCGGCGAAGATCTTCTTATTCTTTTCACACTTCTATCCAAGCAAATCTAACATATATATGCAAAAACTATGAGAATTAAAAATTTCGCAGAAAATATATTGAACTGACAGTATCATAGATGAGACAGCCGCAGATCATATTTTATTCTTGCATGCCTTTAGTGGCTGAGATACAACATGTGCCTTTCTCAATCAAGGAAAAATGAAGTTTATTAATGTATTATGAAAAAAGCTGAATTTGCGAGTCTCTCATAGCATTCAAACATCCAAACGCTGATCCAGAGATTATTTCTGAGGCTGGAGAACACTTCCTTCCTGATTTATACGGTTGCAGTAAAGTGAAAAGTAAAAAAAGCAAGAAAAACACGACTTTCAGCGACTACAGATATTAATGCTTTTGTAAAATCAGCATATAAAAGTCAATTTAATGTAGCATACCTACCTCCAACAGAAGCATCTGCGAGACAATATTCGTTTCAAACTTGACTCCAGTTTCATCAGTGGTGTGAAAAAAAAAAAAAAAAAAAAGAGCAATTGGGGGGGGGGGGGGTCAAGTCAGAATGGGTTAGTTCCTGTTATGACGCTTGAACCCCCAGCTCCACAATCCTTATTATAACTCCTTCCTTGCAAATGCAAAAAAGGATGTCAAAAAACCGGGTTAAAATGCTCTGTCATATGTACTAATTGTACCGGTGATAATGATGAGGATTCGCAAAGTTCATCACATGATAGCGACGAAGAGGAAGAAACGGGGACGTTTTTAGAGCAAACGAATGATGAAATAAAAAAGGAAGAAGCTCACGATGAGTTTGATGATCCCATTGCAGATGATGTCGAAGAAACTTTAGTCTGTGACGTCTCAATCACTGCGAAAGACGTGAAACCAACAACTCCTGGCCCATCAAAAACATCTAAACGGGAGAAGATTGCACTAAATTTCCGAATCATATATTACATGTGGTTTGAGACTACTAGGAAACCGAGTTAAAAAAAATGCGCCGCTTACTCTACCACAAGGTGCTGTGGAATCGAGTTATTCTGCGATAACGCGTGATAATAATAACTTTGCGACACTCATACGTCGAAACGTATTGATTTTACGAGAAAGTTGTAATCACATAAATTGTAGGAAATTTTCTCTAGTTTATTTTGTACATTCATGTTTTTATCATACAATAAGTGAAAAAAGAGATATAATCGAAATACCTCTTTTAGACGCCATTTTTTCAATATGGCGGCTCGAGCGGCAAAGATACGAGGTGGCAAAGTGGAAATTCAAAACGAGCACATCAAAATCTATAAAACTACCAATTTTCAAAACTCCCGGAAAACTTTCCAGGTAAAACTACCAAATGACTGGACTAATAGGCGAAATTAGAACTGAGTTCCTGGGGGGAGGCAAGATTTTTTTTTTTAAACTAATAATTTTGATTTTTTTCTTTCTTTCCTTTTTTTTTTTTTTTGTAGCAACTAATCTTACCTGTTAATTTTTGTTTGATTTTTTGTTATGATTATGAAAGTTTGGTTATTTTCACGATTTTGTACACAGAATCGGTTTTCTTTCGTTCATTTTGTTTTTTTATTTCACGAATCAATTTTAGGTTTTAGCAATTTATCGAAACACAAGTGGTTTTATCAAACTTCAGCCGTTTTTTGAAAAATGTGAGACTGGTGTAAGTGATAAGAAAGGGAAATAGAGAAATGTAACGAATTATCAAACAAGACTAGTGATTTTTTAACAATAAAACTGAACATATTTTTCCAGAACTTTTGATAACTGGTTTCTTGTGAATTAATATTGACAATGACTGACTTATTCACATTTTAACGAATGATATTTTTAAAATATCGTTTAGAAAATAAGTAAAATAGTATCCCCCTTCCCCTCCTAGTTTAATACTACAGCCCAGCTAGCTTATTAAAATATCGGTTTAAAGAATATCCCGCTTAATATAACACATTTTTAATGCACCAAACCGTTGTAATATATAATTTTGATTCCTGATAGTGAAATATCCCGCTCATTAAAATATTTCTTCGTGGCAAAATGGGTATTCCATTAAACGGGCTCAACCCTATTTCAGAGTGCCACTATTCAATATTTTCGTAAGATGCTAAAAATACCTGCATAACTGACTTAGGATACTGAAATCTGCTCTTTAGAAACTGGAATTCCAAAAAAGACTCTCATTTATTTGTTTGATATTAATCACACCAGTTGAAAATGTTTGAGACAAAACAATCGTTATCAAGCTCTGCCACCGTAGTCTGAGTACGATATAATATTCATTCTAAATTAATATTTATACCTGCAATACTGTTCATGACTTTGGTGGGGCACATCGTCTGTTTATGCACTGAAGACCACGTCTGCACTGATCAGTTGCTGGAGGTGGTTTTATTGCTAAGCAGGGCTCGCCTAAATCTGTAAAAAGCAAAGATTTTAGTTTCCAGCATCGACACTTCTCCCAAAGTAGTCTGTAGGAAACTATAAAGTTAAAGATAATGCGAATAAAAACTATAAACTCAAAGGTAAGAAGTCCTGAATTGCAGCAAAATTTTGCAGAAACAAGTCCATTCGGAGCCATAACGGCTATCGAAGTTGAAATTAGTGTGATAGTTACTTATATTTCAAAATTAATAACGAACAAGAAAAAGGAGAATTAAAACCAAATTCTTACTAACTGATCCATGAGAAGCATTTGCGCTTGTGATAGCGGTTATTCAAAAATATGATTTTTTAAGGGTAATTTCTCAAAACACAGCTAAAATATTCATTACTTGTACATTTTTCGCCAATGACCTTCAAAAACATTCAATTTTGCCTTACTTTGTAGTTTTATGAATTATTAATGATTACGAACTATGATGTTGAATATGAGTTTTCCTTTTGAAGGCGGAATATTATTTAAATGCAGTAGCCGATACAAAAGCAAAAATTGATTAAAGTTGAATTAAGTATAATTATCCCCAATTACTTTGATAAACGAAATATATGTATATTTCAATAATCACTTACTTAAAAGTGTAACACAAACATTACAACAACCACATCGGCTAGCCCGTAACTTCAAAACTTGTCCAGGGAGGCATTTTCTAACAGTACAAACTGTTCTTCTACACACACCTGGTTTACACCTTGGGTCATATCGGTTGTTTACACACGTGTCAATTAGAACCAACAAGATGAAAACCTGAATTTAAAGTATATTAATGACTAACATGTTCACAAACAAGCGTAAGATTAATATGAACTACATCAAATTCAAAGCAGTTCAATTTCTACGAGAATGAGCTAATATTTTAGTCTGCTTCAGATTCTAGTTTACTTATTTATTTATTAAGAGATTAGCTATTTAAACTTTGAAATAAAAAATTATTTAATTCTATAAAATACTTGCAAACACATTATTCCATTCTTTGGAAATTTTAAAAGTTACAATTTTACTTCTACTACTTACTTTTAAAAGCTAAAATTAAAAATTGTTTAATTATACTAAATACCTGTAAAATCATTATTCCATTCTTTTGTTGAAAATAAAAAGCCAATGTTTCAATAATTATTGATATTTAATCCTCATATCAACTTCAAGTGACTATGCTCCGTAAAAGCAGTTTTATTATTTTTTCTTCTGTATTAAATGCCTTCTCTTCTGTTTAAAAATAAAGGCTATCCACGATATCGATTTTATTGCGTTATTTAATCCTTAAAAGTTTTGAAAGTTTCAACTATCTACCACAGTCATTAGAGCAATAAATATGCGGATTGTCATGTGTTATTTACTGACAGCAGTTTTGTCGCTTTTTTATTTGTGTTTATTTATTTACCGTAATTGAGATGTTTTGCAACACGTGTCGTTTTGAAATGGGATGAGGAAATTTCCCACTAGTGTTCATGAATTTCTAGTATTCAAATTTCCCCTGTTAGTTCTCATGCATTAACTTACATTATTTAACAAAAAATTCCAAAGCTTCTGAACAAGGAAGCTTTTTAATTATTATTCGTTATTGGACTGTAACTTTGTTTGAAGAAATTAATAATAATAATTTTTGAATTTGCTTTGCATGTTATTTTAAGGCACGTTTTACAAAAGTTTTCACAACAGTTTTTTATTGCAATTCCTGAGGGAGAACAAAGTATTTATTAAAAAGTTCCAATACTATTTTTTCTAATAGTAGTCAAAGTATGAATACAGGATGAAAGAAGGAGATCAGCAACCTCCCCCGCAGAAATTTATAAAATTGAAATCAAAAATTGCAAGTCTCATAGTATAATTTTGCGAAAAGGGGGTTACAGTTCTTTGCAGAAACTTTTTCGTAACTCCAGGCAATTTTAATCTATCTTTAGGGAAAAGAGGGGCAAAGGATCCTCCGGCTAATTTTTCGAAATTCTTTTTTACCCAATTTGAAGGCTATTTTTGGTGAAGTTAAAGGAGTCTGGACTTTCTTCAGAAAAGAGCTCGTTGAACTCGAACTCTTTGGCTCTCGGTAAAAAGCAGTGAGTAACCGCCCCTAAAGGAAATCGTCCGAATTTGCGGATTATAATCATAAAGTTGTGAAAATTTATGATATTGAAATTTTAAAATCGCAACTATAAAGGTTATATTTTGAGACGTTGGGATGGGGACGTGTATGCTCTTGCTTGGAAATATTTCTGGAACAGGACAGAAAACTCCCGATTATCCACAGTGCGGATTATTTGCGAACGTCTCAAGAGAAAAAGAACTGCATTCAATAAAGGAGCAAATTAAGTAATCGCTAATTAAGTAATAGAGAAAAAAGAAGGGGAAGTTTTAGACGTTTACAAACTATTGCAGTATTTAGAGGGGCAAGATGGGACACAGTTGACTGGAAAATAGATGCTAAAGAAAGTGCATTCAGTTAAGAATATGTTTTTTGCAGCAGGGAAACAAAAACAAATGACTGATTTATTTATTTATTTTTAATCTTAAATTTTTATGTTTTTGGCTTTCATTTTACAATTCATACAGAAGGGTGAGATGTAATTTAGAAAAAAAAACAGCCTACTGAAGCATCATCGTAAGTACACTGTTTCTTCATTGTTTCTATGTGCTTTGTTAAATAAAATACTAATAAAATTTTCAACACACATACGTAATGTATGCATTGTTTGATTCCTGTTTATGTAAAATACAATTGCTTTTAAGCAAAGACCATTTTTATCTTATGTGCACCATACTTTAAGTCATTTTCAGGCTATCCACTAATTTCATTATCTGTGGTACCTATGTTATTTAATCCGAAAATAATCGGGAATGTATTGTATATATATGCATAGATAAACACCAACAAAATGAAAAAGAATGTACAAGAGGGAAAAAGTATAATAAAAGTTCATAACTAGTTTTAACATAGCATGATCAACAAGTTATTAAAAATAACATTTTAATTTAAGGGCAAAACCTCCAACCTTTAAAAATATCGCACCCTTGCTACAAAAGTGCCACAACTCAAAAATTGTAATTTTTGAGTTATGATCGTCATTAGACGTAGTTTACACGTCTCTACCAATATTCAAAAGAGCCAGAAGTTGCATTGAAAAATCAGCCGCCGAAGGGCAGTTATGGCGTTTTGTTGTTATCAAGATGAATAGGACCCCTTCTCCTGAAATACCACATCTTGAGTTGTCGTCCAGCCATCGTAGAGACTAGAACAATTACTAACGATCATAGTTTGAGATGTATCGGTCTTCATATTAACAAATTCAAAAATACTAAAATGTGCCTAGTCAGCCAGGGAAGTTTTTTGCAATTCCTGGAAAACGTAGTTTTTTGAGTTGTGGCACTTTTGTAGCAAGGATGCGATATGTTTCTAAAATTATTTGTTTACCCTTGGAAAAAATAAGCAACTGTAGAACCAAAATTTGTCTTCTTAAAACGTGAACTAATATGCGTTCACCCGTTTTTCATTACAGCGGGGAACAAACACCTAGAATCCTCAGCTTCTTTCTCACTAAGCGTCCTCTAACCACTATACTTGAAGGAAACAAAGTTATATCTGCACATTATGTGCAAAAATTGAACATTTTAGGGAAAATTGAACATTTTTGGGAAGTATATTTTGTGTGACATTTGTAAATAATCCATTTGGATGATTTAAATTATCATGAATGCGGGCAAGAGAAAAGCTATCTGTAAAAATTAATGAGTAAACAATTTTTAATTTTTCATGTCCTGCACACTAAAGAGCAGGATTGCCAGACGTCCCAGATTTCAAGGAAATGCCTCGTTTTTTTAAACATTGTTTGGCAACCTTGATACGGGACGGCTGAAGTCCCATATTCTAACTAGGAGTAACATTTTACAAAACAATTTTGAGAAAAAAAAAGTAAAACAAAAAATAAGAAAAAGAATGATAAGAAAATTGATTTAATCAAAATATTTTTCTGCTCTGAAGTGTATGTAATGTTAGTACTCTGTTCAGTTGGAGCAGAAATCATTTTTACAATCAATTTCACAAACATGTCATTCATTGTAAAAGTAGAGCAGCTCCTTTGTTAATGATTTTACTATGCCTATATCCCTTCTCAATTTTTTTCTATGAAAGAAGTATAAGTGTTCAGCAACTATTAGTCGTTAGATATTTGTCTTTTGAAATTTTCTTTGCTTTGCTCTTTTACTAAAATACGTAACTAAATGTTATTCAATTTAGCAAATGACAAATTGTACACGCACGGCTGTGCTCGTGCTACAAAGATTAAAAAAAAACTGGTCATGTAATTTGAATGCGCTTTAAAATCATTCAAAACAACCGATTTAAAATATGGATCCTCTACTGTAAGTCGAGATAAATCTGGGTAAAAAATATCACTCCATCCATTAATGCAAAAAAGAAAACTGAGGAACAATTAGTTTAGTTTTATTGATGGTTTTGATAAGGAAATTAGTGCTTGAAATTAAGCGAAACCTAGAAAGAAGTATGTTTCAAACGCAAATAACTCGCGCTGCATTTAAGATAAGGAATTAGAACAAATTGCATCAAACGAAATAACATTTTTCGTTCCCAACGACATATAACATTTATATGTACAAGCAATTTTTAACTCCAATATTCGGCGATTTACGTGAAAATGGCCCTACAATTGGAGAAAAAAAGAGCTGCGTGTCGATTTTTTTTTCGCTCAAACCTTTTCAGAGCGAAGAGGAACAAACGCTGAAATTTTTTAGCAAAATCGGCCAGGTAGTCTCGAGTTTTGGGCGTTCAAACAAACAGACGCTTTTTGATCACTTAATTTTACACTATGTAGAGCTAGATATGCACTTTAAAAATATGAAGAAATGAAGATACACAATTTTTACAACGAACGAATGAAATATAAATAGCAATGATTTAGCTTTATGTCAACCTAACATCAAACCGCATCAAAACTCCGAAAGAATTATTACAGCAGTAAAATCAAGTATCAAAAATGATTTTAAAAAGTTCAATTCTACGTCTGCTCAGTTGTAATCAAAATTTTTGTTAATGACTCTGTAAAATTATTTCCCACTTGGTACCTCTAGCATTTTGAAAAATTACATACAGTCTTTTCTACTGATGACATTAGTCATCAGTAGAAAAGACTATTATATCTTTCATGCAAAGACCGTCCCGTCATTTAGGGGATCATCGCTAGTGGTCAATTGCCCCTCCCCCTCCTGGTTTTTGGGAAATTAATGTATTTACATATAAGTGAGCATGACTTTTGCTGTTTTTTAATACCATGTGTTGAAAGCTCAGGATTTTAATAATAGTGGACTGTATAAAAACTTTCTCAATTAACACAACAATATTAAACTTTATTGATGCAAGGTGCATTAAGATGATGAGAGAACAAATTTCTCTACATTTGTGCAGGGCACAGTGGAGGATAGCATCCTCTATCGATGAGTTTCCACTTAAATCTGACTGGCGAATGCATTTCGCCGTTGGCGTCTCTGAAGTGGGGGCACTACAGGGTAGCAGACCGAACACCATGGACATGTTTTGCCCCTTGGCAAAAATCAAAACTATTTAATGGTGAAAAAAGTAGTTTTTTTTACTTTTATTTTTCTTCGTGTATATTTGTGAGAATTGTTTGATTAAACTTCATCTCTCAACTTCCCCTCCCCCCTTATAAGCCTGTCCCTATTCACAGTTCTTAAATCTGGAAACCCTGCTAAAGAGTGCAGGAAATGCAACTAATCTTTTTAAAATTAAACTTCTTGAAATTATATTTAAATATTTTTTTTTTATAATACAATAAACTCCCGAGTATACACACATGTTTTACATTTTTACATTTTTTAAGGTAATGATTTATAAGGCTTGACCGATGGCATTTTTTAGCCGATGGGCCGATGGCGATTGTTGGCCGATTGTTCAAAGTTGGCAGATGGCCGATTTTTTCCTCTTCCATCGGCCATCGGCCGATGGCAAAAAAAAAATAATAAAACGATGAGAAAAATAAATATTGATAAGAGATTTCATGAGTCATACACTGCTCGACATTGAAAATGCAACACCAAGAAGGAGTGGTCAAAAATTGATGAAATTTGGTAAGAAGACAGAGACAGCATGGAACAATAAGTGATATTTATTTCAAAATAAATAAGCAAAATTTAGAGCGAGGACGGCGTCGGCTTAGTAAGAAGTAGGACCAAAGACTCTATAAGCTTCGCACAAGACTGGACACTTCAGCTCAAATCAGTGCTTTCACTTTTCGACCATCGACCGTCAAAGATTTGAAACGGGAAAAGCCAACAATTAGGAGATCATTTGGCGAAACAATTTT
>JAXGGA010011509.1:0-42153 GCA_038373865.1 Uloborus plumipes | reverse complement strand
CGGACCATAGACTGGCGAACTCTTTCAAATACAGGGGGCATTTCCTTGGATATCTACAGCAGCACAGGCGATTCTTGCAACTAGGTTCATTTCTGAATCCACAGGAGTTGCGTACACAGCACTTTTCAAAGCACCTCAAAGAAAGAATTCGAGACTGTTTAAATCAGAAGAACGTGGTGGCCTGGGAACTGGTCCACCAGGACCAATCCATCGGTGACCAAACACACAATTCAGGTGTTCCCGAACATGTATTCCATAATGGGGAGGTGCCCCATCATGTTGAAACCACATATGGCGTCTGATATGTTGTGGCACAGAGTTAAGTAATGTTCGTAGAATCTCTTGCAGAAAGATGAGATATTGTTGAGATCTCAGTGGAGATGGCAACAAATAAGGTCCAATTAAGACGTCACCAACCGAACCAGCCCTAACATTTACTGAAAAACGATGTTGAGCAGCCTGTAATCTTACGCCATGGGGATTCTCATCTGCCCACAAATGAGCTTTCTGGGAGTTGAACATCCCATCTCGCGTAAAGTATGTTTCATCCGTCATTAAAACGCAGAATGAGAAATTTTGGCTACATTGATTGAGATACCAGTGTGCAAAACGTTCACGAATAGGATATTCTGCGGGGAGCAGTAACTGTACGCGTTGTAGATGATATGGACGTAAGCGTACACGTCGCAAAGCACGATGAACAGACGTCGTAGATCAAGGCCGTATCCAGAAAAAAATTTCGGGAGGGGCCCAGTTTCGCACATTGCCCAAACACACATACATTTTTGTGTGTGTTATGAGTCTAATTTCTAGTTGCCCCCCCCCCCGCGATGTTTGATGTGTGTGTGTGTGTGTGTGTGTGTTTTGTTTTTTTTCTCTCATTTCTTTATTCTTATTGTTTTCTAGAACTGACCCTTATTAGGGGTAGGGGTATCAAGAGAGATATGCAATGAGAACTTTTTTAAGTGGGGTAGAATATCCATAATTTTAGGGGGTCCGGGGGTTTCTCCCCGGGTAAATTTTTGAAAAAAAGTTTTAAAATTCTGCATTTTGAGGCCTTATATGGGGCAATTGGGACTTCAAAAACATGTTGGAAAAGTAGGCAAACAACAATCTCATAAATTTTCTGCATTCTTTTGCAAACTAAGATTAATCAAAGCATAAAAAATGTTTAGTTTAACAAACGATTAACATTAAGTGACAGAGAGGAAGGGCAAGGGAGGAGAAAAGATTACACATTATCACTTGCTTACATGGGTTTTCACTATAGTTACATAGTAGTTTTTTATCAGTTCCCCAACTCACCGACAGAAACAGCACTTAGTAACATAAAATAACCAATAGTATAAAACACATAAAATTATTTAAAAGAAAAGTGTAGAGATTTAAAAAATAATGAACGACAGAGTAACATTCTGGCCATTTAGTTAATTCATAGTATAATTACTTGATAAGAAATAGGATTGAAGCACTTTTAAACGAGTTTCAAAAAGGTATTTAAGGATTTTCAAAGACTCTAGACCAGTTAAAATTCTTTAAAGCATTTCATTTGCACTTTTTAGTTTCTGACGTTTTAAAAGTTGATTGGACAGTCTTACGAAATTGTTAAAACTTTGAAAGACACATCGTTTAAAGAATAAAAATTGATATTAAAAAAATACTTATAACGACAATTTTCAATCACTAGTACTGCAGAAAACGAAAAAGAATACAGGAAGGGTAATATTTTTTCTCGTGCTCAACATATTAATGAAGGAATCAATTACAAAGTAACTTCTAAAATACTGAATTAGGTATTTAATGAATAGTCAGAAATGAAACATGTGAGTCACAAAAAATTAGTTTTGAAAATATGCTACAAAAAATGCTGGAATATGATTTTTGCATTACGCACAATATTTTTTTAATCAATGAGCTGAGTTTCCCACAACTTGATGCCCACCTCCCCATTTGTGTAAAAAACTTTAAAATTCAAAGTTTACAGCTATATTTAACAAAGTTTTCAAGGTTTTTAAGCATTTGTAAATGGATTTTTTTTAAAGTAACATTTGTCTAAGATTGGTGAGCGTCCAACAAAGTAGAGGGTCTGTGAACGTATTCGTTTTTGTGTGGTCTTGTTTATTGAAGACATATTTAGCTATTAAAATCCTTCGAGGGTTACAAATGCTTATAAATGGGGACCAAGAAAGTACCCTCTTATTTGAATCAGGGCGGCGAGAAGCAATCTCAGCCTAATCGGAAACTAGGGGTCTGGCGATTAAGAGGTAAAAATCTGAGTGGTGTAAGTTTTGTAAGTTTTATGGGGGAGAGGGGGGCGCTGATCAAACTGACAAGTAGCTTGCTTTGAGCCTGAATATATTTGGGAAAGAGAGCTGGCAGTGCTAATGAGAGTCTTGTTTTCAAGTATGTTTTGCAACTAATGAAAATTTGAATTGTCTTTTTTTTTTTTTTTTTTTTTTTGTACTTCTTCAAATTTTTACTCATTTAATAGTTAAAAGAAACCAAAAAAAAAAAAAAAACTTTTTTTTGCCATTTGAAATTTAAAAAAAAAAAGCTTTTTTTTCTGTTTAACATTGTAAAACATTTCGGGTTTCGGGGGGGGCTCGGGCCCGTCGGGCCCCCCTCTGGATACGGCCTTGTCGTAGATCCTCCAGGAGCAGTAGCTACGGCTCATACGCTGGTACTCGGGTTTCTTCTAACGGTACGCAATACGTGTTCTTCCATTCTTAGACTATGACTATGTAGTGGAATGCCGTGACCATATCTATGATTTCGTAGGGACCCATATCGACACAAATTGCGGTGCAAATTATTGAACATTCGATGGTTCGGTGTTTCTTTTTGAAAATACTTTCCCGATACAGCCTCTGAGCCGCTATTCCATTTCCGTTTGCCAAACTATAAATAAGGTGCATATCGGCAAGCTGGGGTCAGTGAAACGTTCCATACTTCTCTGTGGGCGCTTGCAGCTAAAATGACTACTGAGAGAGAGCACGTGTGCTTCTGTGCTTCTGTGAACAACGCCGCTTAGCGTCTAATGAAGGCATTCCTGACTGCGGATTGTTCTGCAATTTTTATTGCTTGTGATGTCCCTTACCTCCCCTTAAATCCTTACTTTCCCTTGTCCCCTACTACCCTGGGGTGTCCCTTAAATATTGGGACAAAGTTTAAGGGTTGTTAGAGGGGATGATAATTTGAAGCAAATCGCATAGGAACATAGGGTCGCAAAAGCGATTCTCAAGTACTACAGACACACAAAACCTGCAGTCACTAATTTAATATCCAACAAAGGTTTTGCTTAAAATTAAATATTAAAGAAAGGTTAAAGCGGTTGTTGAAATTTTGCTGCCTGTTGCCCAACAAAATGCACCGAAACGATAATAACCAACCCTCGTAATAACGAACCATTCTGACACAAATTGACAACTTTGTGAATATGTAGCTCGTCAACTATGCGTTTCCGAACCTATGTTCCTAGGTGATTCTTGCTTGTTATCATCCCCTCTAACTCCCCTCAAAGTTTGTACAATTTGTTACGGAACACCCTGTATATGAAAATAGAGGAAATCAGTAACAATACAGGATTTTTTTCTTAAGGAACCACGAATGTTTCAAATTCAGAAAGGAAAAAAAGAACTTTCGGAAGAACTTAATTTTTATTCAAACATAAGAGAAAATATTTTTAAAAGAATGCACCTTGTTAATACTTTTTAATTTTTTGAAGTTATGCGCTCAGAAATACTATGCATTGATCATTCCATCTTCAAAATATTTGAGTATTTTATGCGAGATTGATGTAATCTTTTCAAAAAAATCATGTTATTTTAATGAACTAAAATTTTTAATGAAAAAAAAAAGCCAATTCTTGTATTGCTTTAGTATTTTTTTTTAAAGGCAAGATGTTTAAAAGTTTGAAGTATATGAGCGGATATTTTCAAACTTTTTCTAAAAAACAAAATTCGTAAGAGTTTTAAGTTTACATTTTTGCTCATTATTTTGTCTTATATATATATAATTTTCCGGTGAGCTAGTTTACGCTCCTTTTTTAATTGCTCTATTTTTCTGTTTCTCATTTTCCCATATTTTAATCACCCACATTTTTACGTTATAGGCTTATACCTATACGCTTATACTTATACACTGAAGTGACAAAAGTCATGGGATACCTCTTAATATCGTGTCGGCCCTCCTTTTGCCCGGCGAAGTGCAACAACTCGACGTGGCATGGACTCAACAAGTCGTTGGAAGTCTTCTGCAGGAATATTGAGCCATGCTGTCTCGATAGACGTCCATAATTGTGAAAGCGTTGATGGGGCAGGATTTTGGGCACGAACAGACCTCTCGATGGTGTCCCATAAATGCTCAATGGGATTCATGTCGGGCGATCTAGGTGGCCAAATCATTCGTTGGAATTGTCCAGAATTTTCTTCAAACCAATTGCGAACAGTTGTGGCCCGGTGACATGGCGCATTGTCATCCATAAAAATCCCATCGTTGTTTGGGTACATGAAGTCCATGAATGGCTGCAAGTGATCTCCAAGTAGCTGCACATAAGCATTTCCAGTCAATGTTCGGTCCAGTCGCACTAGAGGACCAAGTCCATGCCATGAAAAAACAGCCCACACCATTACGGAGCCACCACCAGCTTGAACAGTGCCTTGCTGACAGTTTGGGTCCATGGCTTCGTGGGGTCTGCGCCACACTCGAACCCTACCATCGGCTCTTACCAGCTGAAATCGTGACTCATCGGACCAGGCCACGGTTTTCCATTCATCTAGGGACCAACCGATATGCTCACGTGCCCACGAGAGTCGCTGCAAGCGATGTCGTTCTGTCAGTAAAGGCACTCGAGTCGGTCTTCTGCTGGAATAGCCCAAGAAATCCAAATTTCTCCGCACAGTTCTAGCAGACACGTCCATTGTACGTCCCACATTGATTTCTACGGTGATTTGACGCAGTGTTGCTTGTCTGTTAGAATTTACGACTCTTTGCAGACGTCGCCGGTCTCGATCTTTAAGTGCAGGCGGTCGACCACTGCGCTGTCCATGGTGGGATGTTATGCCTGAAATTTCATACTCTCGGCACACTCTTGACACAGTGGATCTGGGAATGTTGAATTCTCTAACGATTTCCGAAATGGCATGACCCATGCGTCTAGCTCCAACTAACATTCCGCGTTCAAAGTCTGTTAATTCACGTCGTGCGGTCATCATCACGTTAAAACCTCTTCACATGAATAACTTGAACAGAAATGAAAGCTCTGTAAAAGCACTGCGCATTTATACCTGTTCTATGCGATGCTACTGCTATCTGAAAATTTGCATATTGCTATCCCATGACTTTTGTCACTTCAGTGTATATGCAAAATGGAAAATTATTGAAATTTTGCAAAATAAACAAGCGCTTTTATAGCAGCTTAATATTAATAGCAAATTATATATGAAAGTTTAATAAATTAGTCCTTTAAGTGGCGCAAAATGTGTAGATTGGAAAAAACAACAAATGAACAAATTGAAATTTTAAGAAACTTTAGAGAAACATTTGAAAATTTACGAAACAATATAAACATATAAAAAGAACAAACGAAAAAGATAAGACAGCACATTACCCATGTTTGTTCTTTTTATATGTTTATATTGTTTCGCAAATTTTCAAATGTTTCTTAAAATTTCAATTTGCGCATTTGTTGATCTACACAATCTATGCATTTAGCGACGCTTAAAGGACTAATTTATTGAACTTCCATAGATAATTTGCTATTAATCATTAACGTGTCCCAGTCGTTTCGCCAAAATTCCCTAGAGTATTTTCTTATCAGACGAAGATGGACAGGAGCCTCCCAGTGGGGGGTGTGGGGAAAGTCAATCAAACTCCGAGTTGGGACGGTGTAGGGATTCTAAACCGGTTGATTTTCCCTATTGAGGGGAGATCTTTTCCCTCTTTAGAGCACGTGCAGTATTTTTTAAGTATTCATGTTTTCCGTTTCAGCCGAAGCTGCTAATACGATAATGAACGATATAAATTTCATCGATGCAACCCGTGGAAGGAAGTTATTGGTGTATAATAATTTTTTATTTAGAATACATGGCAAATCCACCGATAGGGAATATTGGAAATGCGCCAGTATCGGAGATTACTGATCTAGTATTATGTTAAGTAAAGGGCAGTTTGAATGCATGAACAGGCAACATACACATGCACCTGAGCTTATTTGGCAAAAAAAAAAAAAGTGCACTTTTTTCGGAAAACTTTCTAATTTAAACATTTAAAGGTTTTGTTGTACAAATTTTTCAAGTGTTTCTTATTGTACTGCAATGCAAAAAGGAGTAATGGTGCAGGTTTATTTTTTAAATAATCTATTTTCTGCAAAAAATTGTTTTAAATTTTTCACTTGACGGTTTTCTGCAATAAAATGAAACTTTCACTTTAAAAACAAGTTTTTGCCTCTCATTCTAAAGTTAAGAAGTAGTTGCTAGTTTTAAATAAATAACTTTCGCGATCGAAATTTACTGCAGAAAGTCATCAAGTGGAGTCATCACTTGACGGGCTTTTTCAGTAAACTGAGAGTTCAAGACAAAATATAACCGATTGAAATTCTCGACCATTCATAATCTGTAATAAAATCATTTTTGAAAAAAAAAATATATATCAGTTGACGGTAGAGATGAAAATGGTCGGAAAAAAACCGGAAACTTGCTAAGCACATCGTAGAATCTGCAATTGAGCTCAAACTGAGATATTGCATTTTAAAAAGCTGCGCCTCCATATATTTTGTTGTGATGACTTTTTATTCAGCAGATTAAAAATAAAGTTTCCAATCGCAAATGACTACAAAACATTTTATTAATAACACATACGAAACAGAGAGCAACCTCTGGTTAATTACTCTGGTTTTGTTGAAAAGTAGGGGTACAACTATTGTGCTTAGCAAGGCCAGTAAGTTGAGTGCCAGTAAGTTGAAACTCCAGTTTAAATTTTGCTCAGATTTAGAAACCATTACGCAGTTTATAGTTTTCTATTAGAAAGGTTTAAAAAAAAAGTCATTTAATTTTTATTTGGATTTAGTTTGGGTGGGGAAAAACCAGAACTCAATAGTTTTCATTTTTAGATAGTGAAGTTACATTGCAAGGGAGAAAAATCATTCTGATTTTTCTTTCAAACACTATTATTGATGTTTGAAAGTATCTACTTATTATTTTAAGTTTTAAAGGGCAGTCTAAAATAGAAAATTTAATTGTAAGGGTTAGACACACTTTATCCAATATTAACAGTGAAATGACGATATGATTCATTTGTGGGGTTTGACCAAGAAAGCTTTGAGTCATAAAACAGAAAGGCTATTTTTTTCCAATTAAAACCTACCTAATTCTATCAAATGCATTACTTAACTATAGTTGTCAAAAATGAGTTGGAATTGAAAAGAAAAAAAAAAGCAGTCTAATAAGCAAAAATGTCCCTTAAATTTGAATTTCATTGAAAAAATTGAAGAATCACTAACTAACAACCCTTCTTTTCTTTTGCACGATAAGAAATTACCCCCTTCTGGAGAAATACCCACATATTTATTTATTTATTTATAACAGGCATTTGAAACGTGTCTCTCCAATAAATTTAATGTATGCGAATTCAATTGAAGAACCTGGATCCATTTAAATTAATATTCGTTATTGAACTAAAGTTACGTATTCTATCTTTTGTTTTTGTATAGACTTTAAAAATTGTGTTTAAAAGTCGTATCAATGGTGTTTAATGAAGGTGTCATGCGAAAAGAATGGTTTTTTTTTTAGATTTTTTTTTTTTTTTTTTGAATTAATAGGGGAAAAGAAAATGCAGTTGATTTTCCTAATAAGATTTAAAATAATAAACAGCAAATAAAATCGCCCCTAAATTTGAAAAAAACTTTCAGGACTTCATGTTGAAAGAAGAGTAGACCTGAAATTTTCAATTACTAACAAGTGGACAGCAGACCCTTATAGTTTACTAGGTCCTGATTTAATATTTGTTGCAGTAACAACCACGACATAAAAAAAAATGATTAAAAAAAAACGCCATTTTGAAAAATATTACATTTTTTAATATTTCATTTGCTCAAGGCACATGTTTCCAACTTGAATGTTAAAAATTCTGCTTATTTGACTTATGTATGTGCTTTGCAATGTTGACATATTTTGATGTGTTTTTTCGATGTCACGTGTAAAGCGTAACTGTAAGGGTTACCTGTAGTTTTCAGCAATCTTTTAGCATCGGCTTTTAGGGTACGATATTTCCACTTATTTTTGCAGTAGTGCACTATTAAAATCATATTGAGCAAGAAGACAAAAGCATTTTTCAAAATAAATACGATTTTTTTTTAACCAGCAGTTTTTAATTTTTGAACTCACCACGTGGAGAACGGATATTTTTCGATCTAAAAACCTAAGCATTAAATTATTTGGAATTCTTGTTCATGAAGCTCCTGAAAGTGAAGAGGCAAGTTGCCTTTCTGACCTCTGATATATGCAAATCAAGTTTCTAATAGTTGGGGCTTTTTCAGTTCTAAACAGCTTTACCTCCATAATAAACCAATATTAAGGAAAATACAAGACAATTTAGAATGTCAACTATCAACAATGAGCCCACACATTAAAATTGGGACATGAATTTCAGTCTCAGCCATCCTGTTGAAAATTTCGATTTCATGGCATTTCCCTGAATTTTTAGCTGTATATATAATATTTGTAATTTTTGGTATCATGATTTCTTTTGTGCTAGCTCATTATTTTAGTATTTATGTGATTTCCAGCTATTTGCAGCATTTTGTCTTTGTACTGTGGCCTAGTCGCTTTTGCGCTGTTTGTAGTTTTGCCAAGAGTAGTTTTTGAATCTTATAATTCATTTTGTATTGCTTAATAAAATGTTTAATGTCTATAGCTGTAATAAGTGATTAAGTTCAATATTATTAAAGCAGAAAATTTGCATAACATGCAAAGTTTCCCGCTTCTGATTTCTAAGCAGCTGTCATAAAAAAACACTGCTTAAAATCAGAAGCTCAAAACATTTTCTTTACTGAAAAAGGTTTACCTTTTTAATCAACCCTCTGAATCATTATGCAATATTTTGCAGTTTCGTGTTTTAATTAAGTTGTTAGTTTCTTTCCCCCAAGTCATTTAGTGAAAGGATTCAATAATTCAAAAATGTGCATACATTTTTTTTTACATTTATTGACATCAGCAAAGTACTACTGGTGCACGATGGCAAGCCCATCCTTTTTAAAACTTTCCTGGAGGCAAAGGAAATTTACTCAATGCATATAACAACTTTTTTCTTTTTTTAAAGTGACAATTTCTCAAAGCTTGGGGAGGGGGGGGGCAATTACCCTTTATAGCCCCTCCAAATGATGAGCTTGCATGCGGCCCTTCAATAGAGCTCCGTTTACGTGTGTGACATTTCGCTGAAAAAGATTGTGCACTCCTACTTATAAGCATCGTTTTACTGTTTTATTTATATTTTTTGAACTTCATTACAATCAGTAAAAAGCTTTTAGCAATCTAGAAAATTCAGACATCCTCTCAAAAATGTGCGATTCTTTATCATTTTTCGAAAAAAAAAAAAAAAAACACGTTTACTACCAGAAACTTGAAAATATTTTTCATTTTTAATCTATTTTATTACTTTGTTAATATTTTTTGTTTTTGTAAATGCTTCTTAAACTCAATATTTATATACTTCATAGGAACGTTTTACTGTTTTCTTTTTATTTTAAACTTCATTAAAAATCGATAAACCGTTTTTAGCAATCCAGAAAATTCAGGAGAATTGCTATAGTTTCAAGCACTCCGGATAATTGCTCCTCTACTGTACATACTTTAAAAAAAAATCCTTGGAAGAAAATATATGTTTTGTATATACTTATATTTTGGTTATACTTCGGTCTTTTTTTATCACATGTCTTAAAAACTATCTAAATGTAGTTGAAAGATAAATTTTTTGGGAGTTAATTGTGACCTCCTATCAGTGTACCCATCGCTCAATCCGTTTTTCAGACGGTCTTGCTTCAGTTTCACCATCACAGAAAGTTTTCATTCAATAAAATTGATCATACTATTGCTAATTAAACTTAAACATGCTAGTTACACTTCATTCTGGACTTTATCAAATTTGAAACTTAGCATGGGATACACTTGACTTGAGCATAAATCAAGAGCTGTAGAAAAAAATTAAGGCTAAAAGTTTTTGAGAATTTACGCACCAGACTTAATTTCTGAGAATCTCAGGACAGGAAAATTTCACCAATTTTCATCCAACTCTTTCAAACAAATGATAAAAACTAAATACTTATACATTTTGATATGATTTTACTTGGTCCACTTAACATCTAGTTGATCAATATGCACCACGTGTAAGATCATTTTCAAGATCATTAGTAAAGATATGCAAAAGATGTTGCAGATTGGTGAAGTTTCGATATAAGTGCTGGAAAAGGTAAATAAAATGTTATCTCATTAAAGTGTTCGAAATCGGCGGCGAAATTAAACGCAATACTAAATATCAGAAAATAATTATTTTTATAAATTAGATTTTAAATCTACCAATTTTTTTTAAGACGGACTAAAAATTGAAAAACAATTTCTCATCATGGGGCTAGAGTTCTACTTAACCACAAAGGGTGTAAAGAATAGCAATCAGTGAGAAAACTTACTACATCAGCTAATAATAATTCAGTGCAATTAAACTGTTGGTTACATTTTAATGCAACTACGTATTAACTTTTTCTTGTACCCCAGGTTTTTTGATAATGAAGAATATTTTTTCAATTTTTAGTCCGTTTTCGAAACACGGTAAATTAAAAACCATTTTTTTAAATAATTATTTACAACTAATGATTTTCTGAAACAGCACATCCATAACACCCATATTTTAAACATCAATCTCATATGCAATAGTATTTAAAATGTTTCGATTTGAAAAAATAAATTAATAAATTTAAAAAAAAAAAGGCTGAATAAAAGATTTCTGGTAGAAATCTAGAATTATTTGGGAAATGCCTTTCCTAATAATAAAGTGTGTTTAAGTAACATTTACTTCCATTTAAAGTAGAAAGTATGTTAACTTTAAGAATTAAAAAATATTTATTCAAAAAAAGTTATTGAGAAACCTCAAATAAAGGGCATAACTTAGTATTTCATGATACAATATTAGCAATCTGCGGTTCAAACAGCGCATGGCAGTCTACTGGTCATGCGGGGAGGAAAAATCCCCAAAAATGTCCCTGGCGCAGAACTTTCTCTTCGGGTCGGAGAAGATGGCTATTGTATCAAGGATTATCCTAATCTCTGCTCCTCTTGCATTGTCCGTTGAGAATCTAATCCGGTCAGTGGAGGGGTCTGAGACAGCTGTACCCAGGGGAATTTTGGCGAGAGTTCGGGTAAATCGATATTAAGCTGCTATAAAAGCTCTTGTTAATTTGCAAAATTTAAATAATTTTCCATCTTGCATGTATACATATAAGTCAAAGCGTATAGGTATAAGCCTATAACGTATAAGCGGGGATAATAAGAACCGAAAAAATGAAGAACGGAGAATTACGAAACGAAAAAATGCCTAACGGAAAAATGACGAACGCTCCGTTCGTCATTTTTCCGTAAAATTACGGAAATATAATTAACGAAACGGAAACACTCCGGCAACTCAGCTGCCGTATATTTTTTCGTTATTTTCAGGAAATTTTTTTAACAGTGTACATAGGAGGTGGATATGAAGAGAATAAAAGTATCATACAATAAATGATTTCCAAGAAACGATTTCAAGAATTCTTTATTTTCTAATACATAAGGAGACAAGGCCAATTATTGAATACTGAAAGTCAGACTAGAGATGCATTAGCTGCTATGCAGTAACTTCATAAAAAATTAAAATACGGTAGAAATAGCTCTAATAATTGCATATGTTAGAGAAGTACTCTTACATGAAATTCGCACGATTGTCAACATGACTACCTATTTGCAGACTTGTAATTATTTACATTATTTTACACGAAATAAGACATCCTTATCGAGTAAAAAAAAGATGCAAGATTTTAAAGCCTAAATTAAAATCTTAGGGCAAAAGTAGGGAAAATAAGCAGAAACTAGTTGCCGGACGATACAGGAGCTTTTAAACAATAATTAAAAAATTCTAATGGGATGAATAAATATTTTCTATACTAGTAAGATAGATGAAGTCTCATCCAATAAATAGTTATACTAATACAGCTAGGATTTAAGAAAATAGCATTTCATTTGTGGAAATGTGTAGCGTGAATATATATATATATGCTCGCATACATGAAAGAGAACAGATTAATTTTAAGAACTGAAATTAAAAGCAAACACGCCAAAAATAAATAACTAAATAAAAAAAATAAAATAAAGAATGGAAAAAAAAAACAGAGAGAGAGAGATAATTTAGATTAATTTAAGCTGAAAGGCAAGATATATTCCAAGTCATGTTGAGAAATAAGGTGATCAAAAATGCATAAGAGGCGGCAAAGGAACTTGCATCAAGATACAACAAAGTTCTTTCGCGGGGGAAAAAGTTGATTTACCCAATTGTAGTGCGTTCACACTGCAATCAATTTTTTTCCTCCACACACTTTTAGCTTGGTTTGAAAATTTTTGACCAATTTATAAATGCAAAAAGTTTTCTTAAGTTTAAAAAATTTCTGCCGTTTCAAATACTGTACTGTCCTTATTACATAATTGCAGTTTTGTAGTGAAACAACATTGAGGAAAAATATTTTTCTGCAACACATCATGAACTCCAATGTTGTCATTATTGTTTTAACCATTTGAGAATAAGAAGCACTAATATCACTAATAATTAATAAATATTTTAGAAAAATAAAATTAATTGGGGTTTAAAGTGAGGGGAGACGTTCTTTAACAATTATACAGAACCTTTTAATTGAATGATTTAAATGCCCACTCATTTTCTACGCAGAAATGTATACCGCGTGCGATATCACTAATGGCCATTAAACATACCAATTTTTCTTTTTATCCCATCCTCGGATATCTTACATGATTCATTCTCCTTTTTACACACGTTACATAAAAAAACCATTATTTTTATAGTTAACAATAAGGAATTGATGTTAATTCATAACTTTTTGAATCATTTAATTTCATTCTTCTTTAATTTTCAGATTCCAAACTGTACAAAAATTTTCAAACAATCGATTCAATAAAAAGGGGGAGTGACTGTACGTATTATACAAATACAAAAGTGTAGACCAGCAACAGGTTTCAGGCCCAGTCAATTTATCAATCTCCAATGAGGATCAAGAGCCCGCAAAACTATTCACCCCACTACAAGCAACAGCTGCTTCTGCGGTTTACTATTCCAAATTCCTGAAACTGAAGTAGATTTTTTTTTTTCCTAATTTCAAGATTAGCTAGGAATTCGAAAAGCTTAAAACAATAACCCCTAGTTTTGCCACCTGTGCAAATTCAGCCCATACACACCAGGGTTAGCCCACAGGGCCATATAACCTTCAACTGACATTGGACAGATTCTCTTTCCCATAGAATACTGTTGTTGGGCAGATTAGAAATATAAACCAGAATTTCGTCTCCAGACATCATGTGCTCGGAGTAGAAGGGACAATGCTGGCATCAACAGCCAACACTTTGCTAAGAGTATTCTAGATTCCTCTCCGGATATTTGACAAATGGTGCTAATTTTCACTTGTAATTGTATTGAAGGAATGTAATGCAATGTAACACTAGATTGCCCAAACAGTCATTTTAAGTACTTTTTACTTTATTTCGACTTTTTATACAACATATAGATGCGTTTCTTAATGATTGTTCTCTCCCCCCCCCCCCCCACACACATAAACACTTCATTTGTGGTTATTACGTCAAAATGAATGCTTGGGCAGAATCTAGGGAAAAAAATCAAAGTTTTCTCAAAAAATGGTAACTGGAAAATTGCAAAAACGTTTTTAATTACAAACAAATGGTCAGTAGCTGGGTTGGGTGGGAAATTTTCGTTGTGCAATGAAGTGATTAACTCTTGAATGAAATGTAGCAAAAACTTATTCAAAAAAAATTAAAAATGAAATACATAAGAAAATCTCTAAGCATGCTCTTTTTTTTTTTGACCTTAAAAATGTCTTAAAAGAGCGATCAGTGATGGCCTAATACAGGCAGTCTTAAGCAAAGACAAAGAAGATAGACTCCAAGGCATTTGGTGATTGTAGCATCAGTGTTAGAAAAGATAGCAGGCAAAGTAAGTTTAATAGGCTGCGACTGTTTTTTTTTTTTTTTAACCACGATTAGGAGTCTTTGTTAATCTGAATTGTTTGGGAAGAAAATTGAGCCTCATCAAAATATTTTAAAAGAGGTATAAAAAGTTCTGTATGTTATAAAAAACGTGCACAAGTGCATGATAACATCTTCTTTAAAACAAACATAGAATGCATAATTTATTACTTAACTACATTTCTATCAGTTTACTATACTAATTATTAAGACTTCATTTGCATTAAGTAATTAAAATTTCATTAAAAATTATTAAGATATAAAAGTAAAATGAAACAGTTCAGCAAAAATTATTTTTATACTCCCCACAGAATTTAACAGCAATTGCTCAATTTTAATTAATGATTGAGCTAACATATTTTATTTTACGTCTAACTTGTGCATCTTTTAAATGCATATTTTCCAGAAAGCTTGGACTTTCAATTTTTTGGGTCGTAATTTTTAATTTCAAAGTATTTGACATGCTTTAGTAAGACTGGTAATTTGGGATGCACCGATTAATCGGCAGTAACGATTAATCGGTCACGTAGCCGATTATTAATAATCGACAAAATCGGGCCGATTAATCGGCAGGAAAAATATTTTTCAAATATTATTTTTCAAAGTATACCTTCACTAGGAAACTATGATGAATAATTTTATTAACAGTAATAATAATCCTCACAGTTGAAACAAGTTTTTTTTAAATTAATTCTCCTACTTTGAATAAATATGCATAGACAATGATGAAACATTTTTCATGTGGCGATAGTTTTTTCCTTAGCACAGTGCTTTCAGATAACCTCTAATTTTCAAAGAATAAAAGTATTGCATTAAATTGCAACTAATTACTAAAATATATGAATTAAAAGTACTCCTAAATTGGAGTGTTCACCACACTCCCCCTCCCCTCCTTTTTTTATAAATTTTATTTCCAATTAACATAACTATATGTGTTAATAATATTATTGACACTAATATGAAAATTGGTTCCAAGAAATTTGATAAAATATTGAAATTATTTTGAGAAAACTAGGAAAATGGAAAAAAAAATTCTTCTCCCAGAAATAAATTACCGTATATACTCGCGTATAGGTCGATCTCGCGTATAAGTCGACCCCCCTACTTTTTAAAGGAAAATCGGGAAAAAAATCGAAAACCCGCGTATAAGTCGAGACCGAATTTTCTGAAACGATCGGGAACGTTTTTGCCGCAATTTTTGAGTATAAATGTTTTGAAAAAAAGGAAAATGAAATGCACTGAACATTCTTGTGTTAAAACCAGTACGATTGTTATTCTTTTTCCTACAAAGGGTTCATTTTTGCGATCGCGATTTTCGTAAATCGGGACCGATCAGGGAAGGTTTTACCGCGATTTTTGAATGTAGGGTAGACCGGGGCATTGCCACCACCCCTAGTATTCTAGTCAAGGACACCGGTTAGGGGACCCGACAGCTCCTGACTTCTATCGAACGATACTACAACTAATGCCCCGAGTGGAAGGTAGCCATTGCTCAAGTTTTTTTTTGTTTTTATAGTGACGAACATAATTTTGAAGAAGTTTGATCTTATTTTTCCACTTTGAATAAGCTGAAGTATGTACCTTTAGATGTTACAATGGCACCATTTGCTATGAATAATCTTTAACTACATATTTTAGCCTACATTTTAATCAACAATATTGATCACTTCCATTTTTTTTTATGTAGTTTAATCTACGTTTCTTCCATGTTGTCCAAACGGGGTTATCACGCCACCTTTCCGGGGGTGATACGCGTCTTTCCACTGTATTCATCAAAAACAATTTTTTAAAGCAGCTAACATGCGCAAAAGTAAACTGAGCTTGATAAAAACTTTCATTTCAAAATTTTCGAGGGATTCAATTGATATAAACTCTTTCCAAAAAGTAAAAAAAAAAGAAAAACTCATTCAAAAAGCATGCAAAGAATGCCACATTTTTATATTATTTTGAATAGTTAACACAATTTTTTCGTTTATTTTCTAGATGCCCAGAGTTCATAAAAGGTTTACCGATAAGGATAAAGGATCTGAGCAAGATTTAAAAGCAGCTTTTCAGCATGTGTCTGAAGGTAAATCAGTGAAAAGTGTTGTTGCACATTTCAATATTCCACGATCGACTCTTCGTGATAGAATAAAAAATAATAAAACATCGACTCCTACCAAGGACAGAAACCCAGTTTTTAACAGGGAACAAGAAGAAATATTGAAAGACAAAGTTTTTACAATGGCAAACCTATTCTTTGGAATTACAATTACGGAATTAAGACGTATGACATTTGAAGTGACAGAAGACTTAAATATTAAACACAATTTTAATCGCACAAGAATGGCCGGAGAGGATTGGGTGAGTGGTTTTTGGAAAATAAACCCTAAGATTTCTCTAAGAAAGTCCTCTGCAAAAAGCATGAACAGGGTAATGGGTTTTTAATAAAGAAGAAGTTGATTATGTTCAACTTTGTGCATTATGCCATTAATATGGAACAAACGAACTGTGGCATAGATGCACTTGTTGTGGCAAGTGGGTTCATTCAAAATGTAGTGATGCTGAAACAGCTGACAACTATATTTTGATTTTTGTAAATTTTAAGAAATCAGATCAATTTTAAATACACTTTTTTCACTCGTATAACCAAATAATGTCACTTCTTTTGCTTTTCAGTTCCTATACTATTTTGCTATATGCATGTAAGATTTTCAATAAATCTTCCTTCTTAGTATTTTTGTCACATTGACTAGTGGCGTCATTACCCCAGGTTCGTGGCGGGATTACCCCAGCTCCCTGGGTAATGCCGCCACAGTGCAGAGGTTTGCAAGTTAATTTTTTGTCACTATTTCCTTTTAAGATTTATAGATGTCAAATTTTTCATACATTCTTAAGATTGCGTACTATGTTCCAAAAAATTATCTAGCTCATAAATACGATTTTTGATGGTGATAAAAATTGAAGTTCCTTAAGGTGGCGGCATTCCCCCGGTCTACCCTAAACGTTTTAAAAAGAAGGAAAATAAAATGCAGTGAGCATTCTTGTGATGAAAATAGCACGATTGTTATTCTTTTTCACAAAAAGGGTTCATTTTTGCAATCGCGATTTTTGTAAAGGGTTCGATTTTACGATCGCGGTTTTTGCGAGGATTCGATTTTGGGGTTTCAATTTTGATATCAGTTGCTTCTATTTTGCATTATTATCAATAAAATTTTGTAATGTAGCCGTGTTACATTCTGTTTCAAAAAGATAAACGCAATCAATCGGAAAATTCGAGAATACGGCAATTCCCGCACTTTTCATGCCATTGGTCATTTATTGTAATTTTTTTTTCTTTATTTCACAATCAAAATATGCAAATATACAGTAGAAGATATGAGTATTTACTTCTTTAGCCTCTGTTTAAAATAGTTGGACTGAATCGGAAAAATTTTCTCGTTTTTGAGTGAGGTTTTTTCTCAAAAGTTGTTAGGGAAAAATTTTTCGAAAATTCTGCCCCGCGTATAAGTCGACACCCTGACTTTCAGCTTCATTTTCTGGAGTAAATTTCTCGACTTATACACGAGTATATACGGTACTTACTATTTCTAAACTTGAAATTGTATAAGAGATAAAAAACAGTGATGGTCAAATTGGTAGCAGAAAAACAATTATCATTAATCGGCTACGCCGATTAATCGGCCGATTATCAACAGCCGATTAATTGGTAATCGGCCAATTTGCTTATCGGTGCATCCCTACTGGTAATACTGATTATGCATAAATAATACATCAAAAATTAACATATCATAAGAAAGAAAGCTTTCCTGCAAATCAGAACATGCAGACAAGTGATCTGTTGGAATTTTCGCAAGTAGAGCTGGTAAGAAAAAAAAATGTCACTGCTTTCTGACAGACTGAAACACATATTTGCCTTAAAATGTCAAATACAAATTCATTTATAACACAAATTTTTAATTCCATGACCATTAGAGCAAACTTTCATTGCAATTAAAATCATTAGAACAGGTTGGTACTTTAAACTATAACATTAAGAGAGAAAAAAATAGAAATAAGTTTTTCTGTTAAGTTTCAAGGGAAGCATATAAAAAGATCAATATAATCCGGGTGACATCAAAGTTTTATTACTGAACATAAGCAATAATAAAAACTTAATTACTTTTCTTTGACAACCAAAGAACAAATGCCATTCAATACCTTTGCCATTCCAAATCAATGATTAAACTTGCAGTTCATAAGTAGCAATTAAAATTCAGACACAAGAGCATAAACTAAAATATGTATCACAGATAACAAAATTCATTTATAATTTCAGTCAATATTCAATTTTGTATAAAAATTGCAACTTAAATAAGATTTAATAAATAAAATAAAGCATGTATGTATGAAAAGGAAATGTAGAAAATATTAAGTGCTTATTTAGATTTTGCAAACCGGGTAATATTTGCAGATGGCTACTAGCACAAGACATTTAACAACACCATTTCCTAAGAAAGATTGTGTGGACAGATGAGTCATTGTTCACTCGAGTGGGCATCAGAAATTAGCATAACTGGCATCAGTATCCTTTGGCCACCTAGACTGCCAGACCTTACGCAAGTGGATTTCTTTGTTTGGGGATTCTTAAAACAAGAAGTTTACTCCACAGAAGTAACAAGTTTGCAGGATTTGTGCAACTGACTTAATGGAGGAGTTGCAAAAGTAAAGAATGAAGTTTTATCAAGAGCAAAGGTTGTTTCTGTTTGCCAAAGGGCATGTATCCAACGTAGGGGTGAGTAATTGAAGCAACTACTGTAAATGTAGGAGATTTTTAAATTGTACTTATTGATGTGAGTGTAAATCTTTTAATTTTGATTTTTCCTTTGTGAAAAGCACAGAAAGTAATGTTTCTTTGTTTCTACTTGATGTAACTTCTTGTTGTGTTTTGCAACTTAATAAAATGTTGCAATTATTATTTTTCTATAAAACTTTCTTTTTCTGAAACTCAGAAAACAGAATACTTACGTTTAACAGAAAATTTAAAGCAGAGAAGTATGATTTCTCTCTGATTTCCATTTTCCAACAAATGCCGATTTTAATACTGCTTCAAACTAAAGGCTGAATTCCAGCAGAACTTGAAGTTCAGTATGATTTCTTGATGTATCATCTGAAAGCTAGTAAAACGGATCAGTTTTTAGTAGATGTGACCGGTTGCAGCTCATACGATTGGTTTTGAAAATTTTGATTGAAAACTTAGGCGTCATTTCAAATTGAGTGTTTCCAATGTTTCAAAATTTGTAGCTCACTATAAAGTGTGACTATCTTGATGAGAAAAGTGTCATTTTATAGGATTTAGCCTGCTCTTTCAAAATATATACTTGTTTTCCGTGTAGATCTTGCATAAATCTCAGAAGTCGGTCTTTTTCTCAGAATTTTTTTTTCCTCATTTTCCTTAAATTTACGACAACTTGGTTACGGTTATGAATAGGACAGTGTAATGGCTGGTTCTATGTTCCCCTGGGCTGTTCTATCACCCCCTTTTGTATGGCAGATTCGGTCAAACTCAACCTGTGTATGCATTTCAAGTAACACACGAGATAATTGTGAGAACAACGATTGTTTAATTTTGAATGCAGCATATACCAAGAAGCTGAATTTGGCACTCATTTTTGTACATCCCTCTCTCGCACATTTGTAAGATATTTTAAAATTAGAGGTTTATAACAACATTGTTTCCAAATTTTTAGGGTTTCAAAATTTATTTTTCAAGAACTTTACATTTTTTAGGAACAAATCATGAAAAATTTTTGGGAGTTGGGGCCCATCAATAAAGCAAGGCTCTTAACATAGTTTGTTTAGCTTTAGGTAAATTCAACACCGGATATATGCAAAACACATCCATTTTGTTTACTACATAAAAAAAGAAAATATTTCTGAGAAATGCAATATTTTTTCTCTATGATGTCAAATGTAAAACAACATTAAAATAAAAAAATAAAAAACGGAATTTTTTGTGAGACGAAGAAAGAATGCAATATTTCTGAATGAGCAATTAGCAAAGTGCGATATAACGAGGGGTTATTATACTTTCTGGGCTTCTAAGTCATGGTTGATCCAGGATTTTTGTGTCTGACATCTTGCCTCACATGTCATCAAAAGCTTAAGGCAAGTCGATTGGAGCAATAGCAAGAAACATTTTGGATGGAACATGGTTAATAAGCTTGAAAAGCATCTAGAATTATTTTAGCTTTTGCCAATTCTTACAAATTTAATATTTTAAGCTTTTACAAAGCAAATACTTTTTTTAAATTCTTGTTTTGGTAAAAATTACAGGTGAAAGGACATTGAAACTGGAAATCCATGAATATTCAAATACAATGTTCAAACACAGAATACATGATAAATGTGCCTTTGCAAATAACATTCAATTGTGAAATATTTCTTAGATGTGCCTTTCTCCTGTCTTTGCTTTTTAGTTGCACGCCACACCTGCAGCTGAAGGGATACTATCATAAGGCCATGGCAAATGATACGTGGTCACACCTAATATTTATTCACCATGATGGCCTAACAGAATACTTGTGCCCAGTGTTAGAAATAAGAATTTTAATCTTAGTGTCATGATGGGAACTAGTATAAGTTTTTAGGTGTTAAAATGAACAGCCAAGGTGCCATTTTTAACTAATCAGATGAAAACAGATCCAAATGTTTAAAAAGAATTTATTAAACAGAATTACTACTCATTGCTGATAGCACTCTTAAATAAATCTGTAAAATGTACAAAAGAAAGTCTTTTTTTTTAAATACAAAATTGATTGCACTTCAAAAATTATTTTAACAAATTTTGGCCTTAATCACAAGTGCTAGTTATGATGAATCTGGAAAAAAACATCAATGTGTTCCAAAACTTTAAAAATCACAATTGGCACCTAGCGTTAGAAATCTAGGTATCAACTCAAAATTGTGACTGTAAATGTAACAAACAGAACTTATTTCTAACACTGCTTGTGCCATGCTTCAGTCACATATGTTGGCACTCAACAGGGCCGCCGCTACCAGCTATGGGGCCCAGTACCAATTTTGATGCCGGGCCCCCCATGCACCCCAATCGCATATTTTCATGCCATTGTTTCAGCACATTTGGAATCGTAAAAAAAAAGGAGAAAAAAAAAATCGGAAACTTTTATTTTTATTTTACGAAAGTGTGTATCTGATTTTATTTTCATGTTATTTGTATCTCCAGATGATTTTAAAAAGCGGTACATTTTTCTTCGCGCAAGCGTGTTTCATCCATTAGTGTTTGTACTAGCAATTGTTTCATATTGAGAATCGGCAATGGAAAGCGAATTTTTTTTTTTTTTTGATGAAATTATTGACATTATTACTGGAAAAACATGTTCATAACCTTACGGGCCCCCCAAAGCTCCGGGCCCCAGTACTAGAGGTCCAGTATTCTCCCCCAAACGACGGCCCAGGCACTCAATACAGAGAGCTGTCAGACATGGTTTGGGTTTTTTTTTTCATTAAAAAAAAAAATCTGATTTTTAGAAATTTAAATCAATTTTTTTAAGTATGCTTTTAAGATTCTATACATTAATTTCCTCACATTTATAAATATTATAAATATTCATGATTTTCTTTTTTTTTTTTTTTTATGAGTGACAATTTTTTTTTCTGCTTTTTATTTAACGTACAAGCTACCCCAAAAAACCATGACACAAAAAAAAAAAATAATAATAATTGAAAACAACTCAGTTTCTCTAAAACAAAATAAAAGCACTTTTTAAACTAATATTTTATGATAGATAACTAAGCATCTGGCATTTGTGAATAATAACAAACAAAAATAATGAGCTCCAACACAGTAGTGATAGCATGGATAAAGTTCCATTTTGTCATAACAAATGTTTCAATCAGCTGCATTCAAACAACTTAAAAAACTTGAATGACATTTTTTTCACATAGCTCAGCTTTGCTTTCAAGTTAACAACCAATAAACAAAACAACCCATAACAAATTGGAGTAAAAACACTGCCACAAATAATAAAACAACATTATTCAAAGTATCTCAAAAAAACAAAAAAGCACTACTTGCTTTTGCATTTGTGTGTGAATATAAAAATATAAAGTTGAACTTCATTAACTTGAACAAAGCAAAAATAGGATATTGAGCATAACATTTTCCCAATGTTTCATTTACTAAGTACATATGCAAACAATTGATGTTGACAGCTATGCTCTCACTAAGTTTTACACATTTTATAAAAAATATTCTGATAATATTGATATCCTCTATGTGAAAAAATTCAAAAATTATATGAAAACTTTAAAATTTTTATTTGTGCTTATTCTTTGTGTTATATGTCCGTGTGTTGTCTTACATCTGTGCATTTATTTTCTGTATCGGGTAGCTTTGTTGACTGTTATAAGATAATAAACATTATTATTTTTAAACTGTACTATACTTATTTACCTATACAAATTGCAGTCCCAATAGTTTAAAAAAAAATCGTGTTGACTGATTATTTATTGCTTTAAGTTAATGAGATTCAACTATAAAAAGCTGTGCGTATAGAGGCCACATATACTGATTTAAATTTAAAAAAAAAAAATTAAGTTGTTGAGTACTGCCTAAAAGGGAATGATTAAATTATATACGCTTTATACAAGAATCTCATTGAATAAATAATAGGTACATTTAATAAAATTCATGAGTTTCATAATATAAAAATCAACATATAATATAGAGTAAAAAATATAACGCTACTATACCTTAAAATGTCACAAAAACATTTTAAAATTCATTCACAGGACTATTAACTTAAACTTTGATAGGATTTTGCAAAGCCACTTTGATTTGTAAGGAATCTTTTGCAACAGTTAAAATTACATCCACTAGAGTAAGCATTACAATAGTTTGTCTCACGCCATCTTTAGAATCATCTTTCCAGTACAAGTTCAATGTGGACACTCCTTGAGCTCGTTTGAATTCTTTCCTCACTAAAGGTAATTTATCACAGTAAACTCTTTTGATAACACCCATCTCAAGAACAAGACAATCAAAAGAATGATCCATTACACCCATGACCATGCCTTTGGCCTCCACAGAGCCCATATCACGGATAAAAGCAGCTAAAAACAGTTCTCCACTCATCTCACTGACCTTTTTGGCATTCAGTTTTTTGTCATTGCAATGCAAAGCCCATTTCTGAACTTCTTGAGGGCAGAGGTCAGGATCCGAGTCAAACTTAAGCGATGCAGCCAGAAGACGATGCACAATCACATCAGGATATCGCCTGATGGGTGAAGTGAAATGAGTATATAATGGGACATTGAGAGCATAATGGTGAAATAAGCGAGGCTCTTCCAGAACTCCAGTACAGAAGTACAGGGCACAGTTCATTGGTTTGGCAATTAAATTAGTCAGAGTCAGGCACCTTGCTTGTGCAGCAAAGTCATTCCCAGTGTACCGATAAATGGAACTTTGCAGGGAGCCACTGGTGCTAGAATCAATTACAATGCCTAAACTTTCACACATGGAAACAATATCTTGCATTGGCTTTGTTTCAGGTGGAGGATGGCGTCGAAGTAAAGCGATAGAAGGATAAGACTTATAAATTTGTGCTGCTATTGACATATTAGCTAAAAGCATAAATTCTTCAATCAATTTATTACTGTCTTTCTGAATGTACACATTGAACCCAGAAGGCAAGCCTGTCTCAGAATTCAATGTGAAACTTAGCTGCGGTTTATCAAGTCTTAATGCACCATTGAGGAATCTTTCTTCACGCAGTTTACTGGCCAAAAGATGAAGCTCGTTTACCCGTTTCATAACATCTTGTATGGTGAAGTCCCCAAAAATCTCGGGATGTTCAGAACAATTCCATACTCTGTTGGGTTTCTCAATCATATCTTGTGCATGTTCATAACTTAGCTTAATGCATGAATTAATAACAGTTCGTCCTATCCACTGGCTGATTACTTCACCATTTGCATTCATCTCCCAAATAACAGAAAAAGTTAAGCGATCCTTCCCAGGGCTTAAGCTACACAAATCATCACAAAGTACTCTTGGTAACATAGGGACAACTTTCTGCACTAAATAGACACTAGTGGAGCGATTGCGTGCAACTTGATCAAGCTCACTGTCTTCCTTCACAAAGAATGAGACATCAGCAATATGTACACCAACTTCATAATTACCATTACCTAACTTGTTACATGACAAAGCATCATCCATATCGCGAGCACTGGCAGGATCAATAGTAAAGATACACTCATTTCTTAAATCTCTTCTTATTTTGAACTCTGAAGACGGAATTTTCCAAGTAGGACCGGGAAGGCAATTTATTACAGAGATGGGAAAATCATCAATGTCTACACCATTTTCTATCAATATTCCGGTAGTCTCTGCTTCTATATCTCCAGAATTACCAAGACTCTTTATCAAGCGACCTGAAGCAAAAGTCGATGTTTCATTCCACTCAGTGATTTCTGATAAAAACAGTACATCTGCATAGTCAAAAGGTCTATGGTAGAAGTTCTGAGGACAGTCTGACATTGGCACCATTATTCTAGGAACACGGCTGTCATTTGGTGAGAAAAGAGCCCATTTTGGATTCTTGTCAGGACAAAGTCTTAAATGCCCAGCAGCTTTGCGGCTGTGTGTAGGATGCAATATATGAACAACTTTGCCAGTTTTTTGGACAAATTTTGACCATTCAGGGTGTTTCATTACATCTTCAACCGTTAGTTGTTCAATATCATATATAATATTTTCAGATTCAGGGGTACCATTTGTTGTTGAAAGTATTGCGTCACTTGGTTTTGATTTTCTCTTCCTCTTTCGATGCCTTTTACCCTTACCGGTTAATTTAGGTTTTTTCGTTTCATCAGTTATAATACCTGAACTTTTGTGGTCAATTAAAGGCACAGGATTTGAAACAAGGTTTTCATCTGAGCTACTTTTATGATCCTTACCAAAAGAAAATTCTGAAACAGTGGTGCAAACAACTGATTCATGATTGATATCAACTGAAGATAATGATGGAACAATTATGTTTTGCTGCAGCCTGCATTCAGTTGGAAATTCTTTCGAAATAAGGGCATTGCTAACAGAAACTATTTCAGGCAAAGAATTGAATTGATTCAAATTCTGCTCGACAGTAACATCCATATTATTATTCTCAGCATCCTGTTGGCAAGCCAAAAATGCTGCATCTTCCTGTTTTTGAGCTAAATTCAGGCTTTCTGAGCTACCAAAGCTAGCTGAATCGGTAAATTCATCACCAGACAGATCTTCTGGAGCCACAGCTATGCCTTCAATGTCACTGCAACTATCATCATTCATGATTAAGTCAGCTGCTGGTTCTTCAGTACATAAAATAGAGTTTCCATCAATATTCAGGAGCTCTTCAGGTGATACAATAATATTGACAGATGTCTCATTACTATTCCATGAATCCCGAATGTGCTGATCTGAATTTTCTTCAAGATGAAATGTACCTATTTCACTCATATCACAAGGTGGATAAACATGTGATATTTGATTTGCTGAATTTTCCCTAGAGGCTTCACTGTCATTTTCAATAGGGACAGCTTGAACACTATTTTGTTGTTCAAGACTGCTGGCAGGAGACATTTTATCTAAATAATCATCAGATGATTCCTGAGAATATGAAGTTGTACTGCTTTTCTGGTTTTCTGTCTTCTTCACATTTTTACCTTGTTTATTCCTTTGCTTATTTTTATGTTTGGAAGAACTTTTCTCTTTTATAGAAATATCTCTGAACTCATTAGCTAAACGATCAATCCCTAAAATTTCCACAGTATCAGATAATCTTTCATGGCAATTACTATCCCATGAGTTTGATGATACAGGACGGGATCGGAAGAATTTTTCAGGAGTGTGAACTTGACATGGTGTAGATGGAGTAAGAGGCTTATAAATAGTTTCTGCAAAAGATTCGCCAGATTTTTCTTGATAATCTTTAATGGCATCGCACAGAACTTTCCACTCTTGCTTTGGATTTATTTGAACAACAACTACATCACCATTTAAAGCTCTATTTCGATTTTGCATCCCCCCAATGTAAATATCCATTTTACCATCAGGAGCAGAAACATAAGCATCTTCATAGTTTCTTGGATTAATTCTCAAAGCTCCTTCAATGAATTCTCCCCTTTTCAATCCTTGTTGTACTTGAAAAAGTGGTATATAAGGTTCAAACTTCATGCCTTTCTTTTGGGAAAGATTTCTTTTCACAGATGAAGTGCTAGGAGTTTTACAGTCAGGCGTTTTTGATCTATATTTGGAGGGATTCTTTTTTTCACTCTGCTGGAATCCTGGAGAAGCCGAATAGCTGTTTTTTGAAGTTGAAGCATTGTTTCTAACATCTAATGGCTCATTTGGCACTGAAGTACGACGGTTTTGTTTGCCTGATTTTCGCATGTTATCAGATGAATTCAGTTTAGAAAGTAAATCTCTACCAATTTCAGACTCAGTACCTTTTTTTAAATGGTCCCATGTCCTAGGACTTCCTGGTTGCTTTTGGTCGGAAGTTTCAACCAGTTTTAGATCTCTCTTTGAAGATTTTATTTTTCTACCCTTAGGTTTAACACTAGAAGACTCAGAAGAATTCAACTTTGGAATTCGACATTTCACACCAGTCAGCTTTTGAGGCCTACTAGCATTATCTGCAGATGCTTGGACATCACTTTCAAGAGATATATTTGGAGAATTCATATTCTTGATTTATGTATAAGATTTTTTTGCACTGAAAAGAAAAAAAAAACTGACTATCATTGAAATTTACAACAAAATTTTAAAATAAAAAGTATGAAATTATATTACAAGAAATAGCAAACTGAAATCTTGATGAAAGAGTTCAATTTTATTTAAAATAATTTATAGTTCTAAACATAAGCATAACATGGGGGGGAGGGGGCAAGTTGATGGATACTTAAAATTTAGAACCTGAAGTAAGTTTTGCAAAATCAAATCAAAAATCATAATTCATCATTATCATTACAGTTTTTTTCCCATTCATTTCATTCAAGTTTTAAACCTGCATGTTTGATGGGGGGGGGGGGGGGATATAGGCCCACTGTTAAATTTTCAATGTTTGGCACTTTATTTTTTCCGAAACAGGTACGAAAAACAACAGAGCGATAATTTCCGTTTTCGTTATTGGTTACAGTAACACAGCCAGAATTACCATCTGGAAGGAATTTTTTTTAGTCAAAACTGTCTTTAAAATTGCCAATAGGGTCATTCCACGTCAAGTGATCCAAAATCTGAGAAAAATTTTACCTTACATTTTTGTATTTCTTTCAAATTTGGCTCATCAATTGTACCCCTTGAGGTAATCAAAAGTCTCAATTTTTGGATTTTTATCTCTATTATTTTTTCATTTATGAGACTTTGAACTTTGGAAAAACCCTCGTTTTTCCATGGATAAGGGAACATAAAAGAGACCATAACTCGGCACCAAACATAGATAGAAAGATTTGGCAAATGGCATTTTAAAGTACATTAGTTGCCGCTTAATCTGATATGCAACATGACTAATTTAATAAAAATTTTATTTAAGAAAAAGTGAAATTTAAATTTCAAATTTAAATTTCTCGAAAAACATAATGAATTTTTTTCAAAAAAATCTCAAAAATTCTTGTGTATTTTATCCATGTTTGTACAAATTTTTAGATTGGGATCTCAATGGGATCATATTTTTTTGAATTTTTGAATAAAACTATATACGAAAAAAATGATATTTTTTAGATTCTATTTATTTAAATACTAAGTTATTTTGCTTGCGATGGTCTAAAAAGTAGTAAATAAGCATGAATATGTTTTAAGTGAGCTGGCATGAGCTTATTGATTTGTCAGGTTCATCCCCCCTCTCCTCCCTCCCCCGCACAACCACTCTTTTTTTTTATTTCAAAACTGTTCAAAATGTTTAAAAAAAAACCTCTTTGATACAAAATGAATAGTAAACATATGGGTTTCCTTATATCTAGATGAAGTATCTCCTTCCCCACCCAAATATACCATTCACACTATACTAATATGACGTCTAACCTGGGAATTGAGTTGAGGATTATTTTCACCTCTAGGTATAGGAGGGGTGTAGGGGCACTGAGTGACATAAGTCCTGGGATAGCTATATGCGAAATTTTCAGATGGCAGTAGCATCGCATAGAACAGGTATAAATGCGCAGTGCTTTTACAGAGCTTTCATTTCTGTTCAAGTTATTCATGTGAAGAGGTTTTAACATGATGATGACCGCACGACGTGAATTAACAGACTTTGAACGCGGAATGTTAGTTGGAGCTAGACGCATGGGTCATGCCATTTCGGAAATCGTTAGAGAATTCAACATTCCCAGATCCACTGTGTCAAGAGTGTGCCGAGAGTATGAAATTTCAGGCATAACATCCCACCATGGACAGCGCAGTGGTCGACCGCCTGCACTTAAAGATCGAGACCGGCGACGTCTGCAAAGAGTCGTAAATTCTAACAGACAAGCAACACTGCGTCAAATCACCGTAGAAATCAATGTGGGACGTACAATGGACGTGTCTGCTAGAACTGTGCGGAGAAATTTGGATTTCTTGGGCTATTCCAGCAGAAGACCGACTCGAGTGCCTTTACTGACAGAACGACATCGCTTGCAGCGACTCTCGTGGGCACGTGAGCATATCGGTTGGTCCCTAGATGAATGGAAAACCGTGGCCTGGTCCGATGAGTCACGATTTCAGCTGGTAAGAGCCGATGGTAGGGTTCGAGTGTGGCGCAGACCCCACGAAGCCATGGACCCAAACTGTCAGCAAGGCACTGTTCAAGCTGGTGGTGGCTCCGTAATGGTGTGGGCTGTTTTTTCATGGCATGGACTTGGTCCTCTAGTGCGACTGGACCGAACATTGACTGGAAATGCTTATGTGCAGCTACTTGGAGATCACTTGCAGCCATTCATGGACTTCATGTACCCAAACAACGATGGGATTTTTATGGATGACAATGCGCCATGTCACCGGGCCACAACTGTTCGCAATTGGTTTGAAGAAAATTCTGGACAATTCCAACGAATGATTTGGCCACCTAGATCGCCCGACATGAATCCCATTGAGCATTTATGGGACACCATCGAGAGGTCTGTTCGTGCCCAAAATCCTGCCCCATCAACGCTTTCACAATTATGGACGTCTATCGAGACAGCATGGCTCAATATTCCTGCAGAAGACTTCCAACGACTTGTTGAGTCCATGCCACGTCGAGTTGTTGCACATTCGCCGGGCAAAAGGAGGGCCGACACGATATTAAGAGGTATCCATGACTTTTGTCACTTCATGTTATTATTGTTTTTCAGACGAAGTGTTTCTTTTTCGATCCGAACTTCAAAGTGTACTTCCATTCAATATCTGAAATTTAACTTTATGATTCATTTCATCTCCTACCCCAGCACCAATCTTCAATTTTGAAGGGAGGAAAATAAATGGGTCGCCCCAAGATCATAGCAAACAGCAAAATAGCACTGTTTCTCCTTGTTCTCATCGTTTTTTCTATTCTTTTCGCACAAAACTGAAAATAAATCAAAATATCAGATCATATGTCTGTGTCCCCATAACTATCTTTCCACATTATCTAGTGTGCAGCTGTTATTTAATTTTTTTAATTGTTTGTGTTCTTTTTCATTTTGTTGTAAAGGAAAGTAATGCAGCAAGATATATCTATACATATATTAAACAAAACTGCTTTTTGCAACCTCTCATGTTGTTTAACTTCTTTACAGATTGCTCCTCCCCCTTACCCTACCTTCCCCCTCCAAACTTTTATTTTTTTTATCATCCCGCCTAACCCCATTTCAAAGCCTTAGTCTCTACTGATGTCTGGTAGTGTTTCAGTTTGTTCTGTTTGTTACTCTTTCCTATTAGCTCATGCGCTTTGTCCAATAAGAGAAAGGAAAGGCAATGATGGGGACTGACATATAGCCTGATACTTTGATTTCTTTTCAGTTTTGTGTGAAAATAACGAGAAAACATGAGAACAAGGGGAAACACTGCTATTTTGCTGTTTGCTATGATCTTGGGGCGAACCGTTTTTTCTTCCTCCAAAATTGAAGATTGGTGCTGGAGGAGGGGATGAAATGAATCATAAGTTTAAATTCAGATATTGAATGGAAGTACACTTTGTGAAGGTCGGATTGAAAAAGAAACACTTCGTCTGAAAAACAATATATACCTAGGGGGAAAATAATCCTCAAATCAATCCCCAGGTGAGACGTCATATTAGTATAGCGTTAATGGTATATTTGGGTGGGGGAAGGGTTGTACTTTGCCTTGTTATAAGGAAGCCCATTTACCAACTTTAAATAAGTTTACTGTTCATTTTGTATCAAAGAGGTTTTTTTTAGCATTTTAAACAGTTTGGGAGAAAAAATGGTTGGGTCGGGAAGGAAGGGAGGGGGAGCTGACCAATCTACAAGTTAATGCTAGCTCACTTACCTAGAGTAAAAATAATAGTCAATTCAATCCCCAGGTTAGATGTCATAATAGTACAGCGTTAATGGTATATTTGGGTGGAGGAGGGGATACTTCGTCTAGTTATAAGGAAACCCATTTACCAACTTTAAATAAGTTTACTATTCATTTTGTATCAAAGAGTTTTTTTTTTTAAACATTTTGAACAGTTTTGAATTAAAAAAGTGGTTGTGCGGGGGAGGGAGGTGAACCTGACAAATCTATAAGCTCATGCCAGCTCACTTTAAACATATTCATGTTTGTTTACTACTTTTTAGACCATCGCAAGCAAGATAACTTAGTATTTAAATAAATAGAATCTAAAAAATATCATTTTTTTCGTATACAGTTTTATTCAAAAATTCAAAAAAATATGATCCCATTGAGATCCCAATCTAAAAATTTGTACAAACATAGATAAAATACACAAGAATTTTTGAGAATTTTTTCAAAAAAATTCATTATATGTTTTTTGAGAAATTTAAATTTGAAATTTAAATTTCACTTTTTCTTAAATAAAATTTTTATAAAATTAGTCATGTTGCATATCAGATTAAGCGGCAACTAACGTACTTTAAAATGCCATTTACCAAATCGTTCTATCTATATTTGGTGCCGAGTTATGGTCTCTTTTATGTTCCCTTATCCATGGAAAAACGAGGATTTTTCCAAAGTTCAAAGTCTCATGAATGAAAAAATAATAGAGATAAAAATCCGAAAATTGAGACTTTTGATTACCTCAAGGGCTACAATTGATGAGCCAAATTTGAAAGAAATACAAAAATGTAAGGTAAAAAACCAATAATGTTAATTGCAAGGCTTCTAAAAGGTTGATGTTTGCAGCTTTTTGCTTAAGTTGGGTTTTTATACACAAACACATGCACATAATTATTTCAATCTACAACTGCTCCGTGACTGATTTCCAACTGCTTTTCACATCATTTAATCAAAGTTAATTTTTTGCTCCAAGAATAAATAAACCACTTTAAAAAAAACACAATTTCAATAACACAAACTGTGTGTTTTTACGGATGCTTCGACAAGTTGAAAGATTGCAGTGCCATTGAATCTTATCTCCGATATACAATTTCATTGCATGATTCTTATCACATGTTATGATTGCAGCCAAAACACCTTTCTCTTGAAAGAATCTGCCCGCTTCTTCCTGTTTCGGGCAAATCCCAAATTGTCATTGGTTTTTACGTTAATACTTTGTACGAAGCAGGGTGTAAAAAATCAATTATTATGTTTTTTTAATAAAAAAAAGGATTTTTTTTATTAAAAAAAATAGAAACTTCAGTTATCAATTAATTTACATTTATGAACGACTTATCAAAGACACCTTTGAAGTAAAACTTCACAGAAAAACCTACGTGATGTAAAACCAGATTAAATGCAAATACATGATTCTAATCACTTTTAATATCAACAAATTTATGAAACACTTTACAGAAAAATTAAAGAAAATAAAGACATTAAGCAGCATTACATGAAATTTCAATAAAATGAGAAGTGCAATGAAAAATTTATATGCAAAACTTTTAAAATTAAATATGACTTTTTCAACTGTAATGAAAATAAAAAAAAGAAAAATATTTAAAAAGTCAACAACTGTTAAAGTGTAGAGATGGGAAATAACCAGCTGATGATGTTTTTTTTTTTTTTTTGTAAGACATGTACAGGGGTCGCAGTTCACTTTTTAAAAATTTTAAGGGAGCTTTAAGAACATTTTTCAAAATTTCAAAAAATATTAAGGAGTCATTTACAATTTTGTTCTACTACAAATAGGTACCTGACAGTCAGGCCTGTCATTTATGGGGGCAGGCCAGAGGTGGCGCTAGGAAATGCCCGACAGGGGGGCAAGCTTGCCCGACAGGGGGGTACAGGTATAATTTAAAAATTAAAAGTGCCCCGACCCCTCGTTCTCCAATGTTTTAATTTTTGATGATGCATTCGCATAAAAGGTAATCATTCTGACCATAAACCCAAAACAGTACAAGTATTAGGATTAAATTAAAAGAATTAAAAAACCCCAGACCCTGATTGCCGACCTCATATTAAAACGAACTACACTGATCAAAAAGCATTTTAAATTTAAATGCATTCAGTTGTTTTCAAGAGGACCAGGTAAACGCGGAAAAGGAACGATAATCCTTATTAGTAAATTTGCTAGTCGCAAAAGTAGAATAAAGAGGGAAAATTGAATATTCTTTTAAAACCTCATACTAAAATCAACTACAAGTATTTTAATTGTTAACAAATATAAAATGGCAACAGAAAAACTATTTTAAATCATTGAGTTTTCTTTCTTCGTGGGCCAACAATGACATCAGCTTCCAATTGAGTAAATTTAAGGTTTAGCCGCATTTTCTAACAAGAAGTTCTGTCAAGAACTAAACGAGCCTACTTTCCCGTACATCGACATCGGCATTCTAGCATCTGATCATTATTCTCTTGATTATCTAAGACTAAAAATTATGTCAAACATACCTTTTTAGCACTTGAAGCTGATTTCTAAAAGCAAAATATACCCCTCTCATCAGATGAAATAGACACATAAAAAGTAAATAAATGAATAAATAAAGTTTTGTCGCACCTTTTAAAGAATGTAACTGCTACAGTTCTTCCGTAGAAAAATTCCTCAATTGTTTTCAAAAAAAAATTAAAAGTACAAAGTACATCAAAACACATTTTATCAAAGAAAGAAAAAAAATAAGAAAAAAAAAAAACTCGTCTGTTGATAAAATGTCTCGAATTTCACTTTTAATCCGTTGCCAGTTGTTAAATATAAATAAAGAATAAAATGCCCTCGTGAATGAAACATTTTTGTTACAAAAAAAATCGTCTGCCAAAAATAATAATAATAATAATAATAATAAATTCAATAAAACAAATGAATAAATAAACAAAAAATCGTCTGCACAGTCAGTCATTTTTTTTTCGAACTGTTTACTCAAAAGTTATTAGGGGTGACAGCTTGCTTGAGCGGTTCAATGTTGAACGAAAAATTGTTCAAATCGGAAATGTAAATACGGGAATGAAGTATCCTTGAAAAGTTCTTTCCAACAAAAAAAAGTTTGTTCAAATCGGACTGTTCATTAAAAAGTTAGTATCGCGGGACCGGTTATTTGAACGGCTCAAAGTTGAACCAAAAATTGTTCAAATCAAAAAATCAAATATGGGAATGAGCTGTACTCGCCGAGATCTTTCCAACAAAAAAAAGTTTGTCCAAATCGGAATGTTCATTCAAAAGTTATTAGGGGGGGACAGACAGACCGACAGACCGACCGACCGACAGACCGACACACAAATTCCCCATCTCAATACCCTACTTTCAAATTTTTAATTTTTCGATATTCCTTTTACCTCTTTATTTTTTCAACTTGGCGATATTTTCTGGACTTGGCGATATTTTTTTTAACTTGGCGATTTTTTTTGGACTTGGCGATATTTTTTAGATGCATTAAGCTACTTTTAATACTTTTTTCGTCTTTCTTTTATTTTTAACGGAAAAGTAGGCTAAAAAACGTTAGCATTCGAATTCTAAATAACATATAAGTTTCAAACACATTCTATCAGATGCAGAATTTTTTTTTCATTTTGATACTGTTGTTTTACTTTTCTCTTCAAAAATCGTGAAAAACCTTTTAAAGGTTTTTAATTAATATCTTCGTTAATTAACCCATTAATGACTGACATTTTTTTTTCAAAGATATTTTGTATACTGGTTACAAACAGTGTTTAATGGACAGGAAAAATATTATGTAAAAAATAATTTCTTTATTAAGGAAAGAAAAATCGTCCCTTAAAAGTTACGATAGCCCCAGAGGGTACATACTTTTTTTACTAAAATTTTTTTCTGCGTACCTACGATATAATATTTAAAAGACATTTTATAAGAAGAAATAAAATCAGCAATTAACATAAACCGGGAAGCTGGGAATAACTTTGAAAACTTCGCTTTTTTCTTGAGATTGTGAACAATGTCATTTTTGATAAAGATCACATTAAAACTGCTACAGAACACACTTTACAATGGTTATGTGCTGCAATCTGTTAATGACGAATTGAAACAATACCAAGCATGGGCGCCCATATGGCGAAATTTTAAGGGGGGCTTATACATTTTCTTCATAGTTTACAGTTAAAAGATATATATATATAGAATCATTCCACTTTAATTCAACGAATGGGGGGGGGGGGGGGGGTGCATCACCATTTTTGATTTCGATAGAATTTTGCATATGCATTCTTTTGATTTCCTAGACCTCAAAAATATATAAATTTTTTTTTTTTTTTTGAATTTACCCTTTGATATGTATAATCCGTTTTTGTTGTTGGCAACAGGAAAATGGGGCATTTTGATGCTTTGTCTTGTAAACTACAATTTTTTTTCTATCAAAAATTTTGATCTTGAACATAGTTCATTGGAAAGCTAAGAAAGCTCTTTTCATATAGGATATCAATAAATTTCATATTTAAAAAATATTTATTTTTTCAAGGTCAAAGTTTGCAACTAAAATCTCATTTTTTACTACTTTTGTAAATTAAAAAACCCATGAAGGGTTCAGAATAACAAGCCATATTTTTTATCATATATTCAAACGAAACTGCTGCACAAAAAACAAGAATCCGACAAAAATTGTCAGATTATGTTTGCCGTGTGTATGATAGTGACTGGTGGCTAGGAGAAGTGTTGCAAGTAAAAGTAGTCAATGTTGAAGAACAATACAGAATAAATTATTTTCATCCGAAAGGGCCAGGAACGTCATTTAAAAAAATAAAGTGAGGATGACTAAACTTGGATTCAGTTACAAGACATTTTGAAAATCTTGACTGCATCAGAACTATGGTGTGGACAAGGAAGAGGTCACACCTGTGATGAGCGAACATTTATCAACTCTTCTCTGTGAGACGAAACACTAAAGAAAATAGTTCTACAAGAGTGCGTTAAGAGATTTAGACGATAAAATTTTAAAATTATCTTATAAAAGTGTAAATATGTTACTTCATAACACTTTGTCATTTCTATAATTGAAAACTAGCAATTAAGAATACAATTAAATTTCACTAAAATCTGAGATTAATTACAAAAATAATCGTGTTGCTTTAGTGCAATTATATGAAAATTCAGATGCCCATAGCTGCCAAGCGCCTTTGAATAACAAAGCAACTTTTGTTACATTTTTTAAATGTAAAAAGTACTTAAGATTCCACCAATAAAATGATTTTTACCTTACCCTCACATGCATTTTTTTTAGCGTTGAAATTTTTTTTGAAAATTTGCAACTTTAGGGGGGCATATCTCATAGAATGGGCAGAGTAACAAGCTAATTCTTTTGTATAATAAGTAACCACGCATATGAATATATGATATCAAAATAGGGCTTGTTAATCTAACCCCCCTAATAATTTTGAAAAGTAGTAAAAAATAAGATTTTCATCAAACTTTGACCTTGAAAAATATTTTTTTTAATCTGAAATTTCTTGATATATAAAAAGCTCTCTTTCTTAGGTTTCAATTAGCTATGTTTGAGCTCAAAATCTTTGATAGAAAAAAAAGTTATAATTCATAAGACTAAGTATCATAAACGCCCCATTTTTGCTGTTGCCAACAACAAAAATGGCCTATATGTCAAACGGTATATTTTTTTAATAAAATATATATTTTCTTCAGGTCTGGAAAAATTTTCATCAAAATCAAAAATAACGATGCAACAACTTTTTTTAAAAATTTGTTGATTTAAAATGGAATGACCCAACAGCTAGACTGCAGACATGAAGGAGTTTCCCATACATATGCGGCGCCGGTTCATCCATGAATCTGCCATTCTTTTTCTACTGAAGAATGTAGAAAGAGACACAATGTTATAATTCTGAAAGCGATTTCAGTGCAGATTAGAGTTATTACAATTTGGTATTTTTGATAACTTATTCATTAATGGGAGAAGAAAAAAAAGTTTTAAATTTTTTCTGAATAAATAGTACTAAAAGCAGAAAAAGTACTAATTTCCAAGGGGGGCTCGAGCCCCCCCTTGCCCCCCTTATACCAAGGTACTAATTGAACACTATTATTTGTGAAGTTTAAATCCAACGTTAAAAATGCACAAACATACAGGTATATTGCAGACACGTGTTTCGGGAATACAAGGAGCCCCTTTTTCAATGCAAGAAATGTGAGCATTGTTAATTTTGAGGAAATTAAGACCCTATTTTGGACCGTCCTTAAAAAGGGACGCTATAGGCCTTAATGGGTTAATGTCATTCGAAAACTCGATCTAGCTGAGAACACTCTCCTTTCAAAAAAAATTTTTTTTCGAAACGGTCCATCCGATAAGCCTGTAGAGTGCCATAGACAGATCGACAAATACACAGACACATCAACTTTATACTCGTCAACCCCCTTCTTTGTTGCGTCGGGGGTTTACAATCAGGATTGAAACTAAACAAAAGGATAAAGATGTACGTACATTTACAATTTTATTTTTCGAAAAAATTTCAGAGATACACAAAACGAAAATATTAAATGATAAAGGAAATGAAAAACAAATGAAGTGTACTTGAACTTAATAAATAAATCTTATTATTACGAATTATCTCATAAACTAGTCTGCTTGAGAGTGAAAAATATGGGCGAAAAAAAAGTATCAACAATTTTTTCCCTCACCTCTAAACACAAAGGGTGTAGAGTGTAGATTTAATTTTTAACTCGTTGCTATCTATATGTGTACGGTTTTAAATGAAAGAAAGAAAGAAACGAAGAAAGAAAACATAAAAAAAATCGAATTCATACTGCCCCTATTGCTAAAGGCCGATTTACATCTGTTCTGTTCTAATAAATTTCAATTCGTTTAAATTTTGGTTAAGATTTTTTTTCTCTTGTTAAGAAGTAACTCCGGGAATGAAAAGTTTTAGTCACCATGACGTGACGGTGCGAAGGGCGAATTTGAACTGTGGCCTAGGGTATGCTTCGTTTCTTCAGACTATTCTTTACTAGCTCTCTATGTACAACACTCAAGAGCCCGCGGCACTTGTTTACGAGAAGAAAAGGGGTCTAGTCCCCGAGTCAGGGTCTCACTCCTCCTTAGAGGGTGGCAAAGGCCCTGGAGAGAAACACGTGTCTAGCGGCTGATTTTAAGAAATGAGGCAGAGAACAGCTATTGATTGTTGATGATTATCAGATTCTCAGAAAGTGACAATGAATGTCTGTTTGCCATGCTGCTGGCGATTTGCGGGTAAGGACAGCTGGTAAGAAAAAAAGAGGAAGATTTGTCCTTTTCAATCTGAACAAAAATAACTTTCTCCAGCAGAACTTACGTTCGTTCAAAAGAGATACGACGATATCTAGCCGATGCATCCTGTTGCTACTAGTCTCCCGAAGGTTCTCGTGTTCAAAATTGGTCTGGAAACGCGTAATTCGTTAAATAATGAGAATATTTTAAAGAAAAAAAAATTTTTTTTTGATTGAATTATTTTATTGAGAACGGTTTACTGATCCGTCGGGATCGGAAAGATTTTCGGCACTCAGATTTCTGTCGGAAAATCTGATCGTCGGATTTTCCCGACGAAGTTAGAAATTTTCCCCGATAGGGGGGCAAGACGTTTCCAACGGGGGGGGGGGGGGCGATTGCCCCCCCTGCCCCATAGCTGGTGCCGCCACTGGGGCAGGGGGGATCAATTGCCCCCCCCCCCCATCTTTGAGAAAACAATCTATTTACATATAACTGGGCTGGGTTTTTGTTGTTTTCTAGTGCTATTGTATTGTGTTTTTACACTCTTTGCCCTCCCCTAGAAATACTTGAAATGACAGGCCTGCTGACAGTAGTTTATTACCTAATATCCAACAAGCCAAACTTAAAATACATTTTATTTCTTACAGTTTAAATTACAACCTACAAGTACTTCCGCAAAATAAAAAACAAAACAAAAGAGAAATAATAAAATTTTAACCAATTTATGCAACATTTTTATAAGCCAGAAGGCCTATAATTTACAGTCACATATTAGACAAAACAAATAGTAATATTTGTGCATACATATTATTTGGACCCTGTAACCTCCCCATCTGTAGAGGGGGGATAAGTAGGATTACTTTTCGATTTATTAGATGGAAATCAAAGCTCTAAAAAACCAGCAAAAATAATGAAATTGGGGTTATCCAAGAGAATTTTATCAGGATTAAAATAATAAGTGATTTAAATCGATGATTTTTTAAAAAAAATCAATTGATTTAAATCTTGATTTAAATCATGATTTAAATCATTGACACCCTGGTATTAAAAATATCATTTAAGAATAACTATTTATAAGACCAATAAAGAACAGTGGCGGCTTTGAAAATATGGCAGCAAAAGGTTACAAGCAGCCATTGTCCGAAAGATGTAGGTTGCCTCAATATTGGCGACTCTATTGCTTCCTCCAATAAAATGGTATAAAATGGATCCGGTAAAATGGTAAAATTGTATCCTAGTTTCTGACAGGCAAGAATTTTTTTTTCTGTCCAAAATATGCTAAACTAAAGGGTACTAATCTAATGAATATGCATTTACTACAGTATTGGTAATGCATAAATGTAAATTAGTTGTAATTAATGAATATTTGATACTTTTTTATATGAAAATGCTCTTTTTTAAAAAATACATAAATTCAAAATTTGTCAATAACTCAATTATATAAAAACTTGCTTTATGAGTCTGTAAAGTAATGAAAAGAAATTTGCAACTCTGCCAAAGTAATTTTTCCCCTAACAATAAAAGAATGCTATCTATCTATTAAAAGTTTGGTTACAGCCAAGCCTTGCTAAAACAAACTCCAAGGAACCTACAAAAACATTTCGTCTCAACCGTAGTTAGTTTTAGCCTTAGCCATCTGAAGGACTGAAATGTAGTTTGTTTTTGCAGTAGTAATTTGTTTTAAGAGTGCTCGAATTAACGAGGTTTGACAATAATTAGAGGCAAAAAGAAGCTTAATTTTTTTAAATGGTTTCTGCATAATTATGTTTTATATGATGCTGTAGCCCAGTGGTTCTCAACCTTTTTACAGCTATCGCCCTCTAGAGAACTGTAAATGTTTTCAACGCCCCCTTTGCGAACAGTTGTGAAACGGAAGAAGAGGGGTAGCAGGAAAAGCAGTTTTCTTGACGGTTTTAACCCTATAATTTTGCCTTAACAGTTGAAAAATTACTATACCTAGACTAAAAAAAAACTTATAAAGAAGCACAAGATAGTTTTTTTAAAGCGGGCAGTTTTTTCCTTCTAAAAAGACCTCTTCTGTGTCAAAGAATCAAACTAAAGCCTACAAACTGTTCCATTGAATGAGTGACCCATGTTGAACAAAAATTAAAACAAAATGGTTTGAAATGAAAATGCGCTGTTTTCAACATTTTTATTTGAAAATCCATATATTTTGAAAAAGACACAGTGCGTTCATATCGTTCCCCAAACAGTCTTATTAAGTTGCAACTATGCAATATGCATCTCTCATTTTTATTGCAACCTCATTTATTACATATACTCATATTTTACTGCGGTTGGTCAACAGTAAAGCAGGATTTTCGATTTTTCCCAGTCGGGACAAAGATTTGAAACTCCCGCTCATACATGTCATCCTTAAAGACTGAATTAAGTTTTAAATGGAGGGGGAAAAATGAAGTAAGTCAAATTTACAAAAAGGATAAGTTCAATTCAGAGAAATTCTTTTTGAGTATTTTATGGTTTTGTATGTGGGATAAGATATCAGAGTAAAGACGGCGCTTGTTGTGAAAACGGAGTCTTAAAAACGCTGTTCCTTTAATCTTAGGTTTTGTGGTGTTAAGAGTTAGATTCAGGGATGAAAACAGCTCAAAATCAAAAAAGAGGAAAAATTGCACGGCTTAGTATTCGGGCAGATTTTTAATGAATTACATTCATGCGAGATTTCCTCTTAATTTGCGAAGTGACATCTTGAGTAAAATCAGCAGATTGAAAGTATTTTTATTTTTTTTTAAACCTCTTAATTGCACATTCTTTATTGCGTTTTAAGTCATCCACAAAATTGTAGAAACCAAGAAAAAAAAGGGAGGAATGTAATTTCAGATGAATTAGATATGTGTTCTTCAAGAAATGAATTCTCTGACTAATATTGTATGGGCTTTAGTTATTTTGATGAATCATAAAGATCAAAATAATTTTAATGATTTTTGACTAAGATCTCTATATTTTAGCTGAATTTTCTTAATTTCTGTTCTCTACAATGGAAACTTATGTTTTTGGCAGCATGCCAAAATAGAGAATATAGTTCGCCGATAATTGCACGTCTTTCTTGAGGTTTCAATCCTTCTGCATCCTAAAAACATTTCCATTATTTTGGAAGATGGAAGTAATTTCAACCTCTACTACTTTAAATCAACTTATCTTAAGCTTCATTTGAATGATGAGTAATTTTTTTCCAAACTTTGAGGCAACATTAAGTTTCAGATCGCGGAAGGAAAGCAAAAATACAAGGAGCGGAAAATCGCGGATCCGCGGAAGATTTTCATCACTAGATTCAGGCACACCGGTGAAACATTTAAAATTGACATAATGTTAGGTAAGTTTCGATAAAAGGGAGAAAAAGATCCCTCATGATTTTTTTTCAAAATTGAAAAATATTTTAAGGTTAATTTTAGTCATATTAGAGGTCAGAGCGAATTCCGGTGTTCTCTGAAATTGAAGTCCTGAATTTAAACTATTTTTGTTGATGGTAAAGGCTCGGGAATTTTCAACGAAAGTTTTATCACACTGTACTCTGAAAAACGCAACTTTATGGTGTTGTTAGGGAAATGCTTTAACAACACAAAAAGTCAGTCAAGTCTGGTGGTTCTCTTCTAGAAATGTTTAAGTACTTAAAAATGCACTTTTAGGCTCATGATTGGGGAAAGAGTAAGCTTCCAGTTTGAGATTACCTCCCGTTACTATTTTTAAAAGAATCATTAGGCTGTCTTTCAGAATGAAAGTTTCCATTGCTCTTTGACAGAAATGCCTAAAAACAAAATTTGTAGCTATGAATGGTTTTGTTAGAGAAAGACGGGGATGGTTCTGGATCTTTATCCCGGAAGTTTTTTAAAAGTAAAGTTTTCAAAACGCAATTTTAGGTTTTTTTTTTGGCTATCTAAGTTAGGTGAGCAGGGAGGGGATGAGGTACTAAGAGCTCTTCCTTGAATAATTTTGAATGGACATTAATAAAACATAATTGAAGGCAATTTTAGATAGTTACGCTAGGAAAGTAGGGACCCACCTCCAAAAACGTTTTTGAAATTTAAGCGCTATTGGCGAATTTTGGGCTATCTTTGCTGACGTTAAGAAAAGGATCAGGACTCAGAAGATAACCCCAGAAAGTAAATTTTAAAGCTATCCTTACAGATTTATGAGAAAA
>JAXGGA010011508.1:0-42158 GCA_038373865.1 Uloborus plumipes | reverse complement strand
AATTAAAATTGAATAAATTCAATCATGTAAGACTACCTTTGTTTCAGGATCAAACTGACAATTTGTACTTATTTTTGTTATGTCGTACAATGGGCAAAAACTGAAGCTTAATAGCAATTTTTTTCTTATCTAAGCGGTCAATTATTTTACCAGAAATGCTTCCAAAAAAAAGGCATATTTTTTATTGCATATAATTAAGTACCATACTTAGCAGAATAAGAATATCAAGAATTTTTTTTTTCTTGCGTTTTTAATGCTTTTACAACATTTTTTATTTTACAATTTTGGTGACAATAACCCTAATGTTTGCTTTTTTAAAGTACATTCTGCAGTAAAGAATGGTTTACAAATTATGCAAAAATTTCTCTCACACTTACTGCGAATTTTGAAGTTTACAATTTTCCAAACAGTTCAGAAGTCTTTTTCATCTGTCTAGTCATACAGTAGAACAAAAAGTTCCCGCTTTCCCGCTACATGAAAAAACACGGATGAAACGCATTTCATTTACATGGACAAACCACACCATTTGTTGAAAAATATTACTACTAAATAGTCTCTTTCAATAATGAAAAATTCGGGCAAACCAGGAAAAGGAAATCAGAAAATATCGATGCCCGTACGCCGTATGCAAACCAGATGAGGTCAATTTCGGGCAGCACGTACACTGTACGGGCAAACCGCTTAAGGGGTTAATGAAGGAAGGTCGACCACTCCGTTCCTGGTTGGCTGTTTTATCAGGAACGGAGTGATTTACTGTTTTATCAACAGTAAATAATTTAACATAATAAACATTTTTTGGAAATTTTCGGAGTTTTGAAAATTTTCGGAGGGAGTTTCAACCTTAAAAGTTCACCCCTTAAATACGGCCCTGGGACACGATATCGTTGTAGCGTCACCGCCCGATTTTCGTCGTTATCGTGTCGTTAAGTGGAAACAGCGCGTAAACCCCGTGAAAAAAGGTTTACGTTACAGCTGAGACTGAACTGTTCACCTGAACTCTAATGGCTCATTAAAAGCGGAAAGAGAAATTAAAATCGATCCCCTCACTCCGAGAGCTGCAAGGAGAAAAAAAAAACAGTTGCCATGACGACTGCTTTCCCGGCAACGCGGGAGCGAAAGGGTTAAAAAAAGCAGATCGGCGCTCGCGGTACCCGCCATCTTTGTCCACGCTCTGCTCTCTATTTCTCCCAGCGGTTGAAAAAACTACATTTCTTTTGTAGCGAACTACAACTACAACTACTTTGTTATAAATGTAGTTAACTACAGCTACTTTCTGTTAAATGTAGCGACTACAAACTACTTTTGAATTGTAGTCGCTACTTCGTTACTTTTTAAAAAATAAATAAATAAAAAGCATACACCGTTTGATAATTGACGTGAAAAATTCGAAAAGAGGTTTACATTAATAAATTAGCTCATCTGCATATGGAACAGAACTGGGAATTGTCTTTGAATTTATTTGTTACCTTTCCTTTTTGTACCTTTTTTTTTTTTTTTGCAATGTTTACGAATATTCGCTACAAGAAAAAATTCATAAGTTGAAAGATTGAAAGAATTCAACATTCAATTCTTTTTTTTTTTAATTTCCTGCCAGGGAATATTTAGGAACATGAAAATTATTTAAAGAAATATGTAAAAATTATGATGCCAATTAAACCAATGGCATCAAACAGATAAAATGTGTTTAGTCAAAATGATGTATCGAAGATCAGCCCTTTTTACTTCCTTTTACGTAGTAAAGGAAGTATTGTGATCGCGAAAAAAAAAAATCACTCAAATTTGAGTCTAAATTTTGATTTTGCTCACCCCCGAATTAATGTTCAGTAGTTTTTTCGACCTAGCAGCACGTGCATATGTACCTACCAACATATAAGCAGCCGAAAAATCCTTCTCAACCACCCCCGAGTTAATGACGACGAGTTTTCTCGTGACGTCTGTATGTACGTATATGCGGATGTATGTGCGGATGTGTGTGCGGATGTATGAGCGTATGTATCTCGCATAACTCAAAAACTATATGCCTTAGAAACTTCTAGCTTGGTATGTAGGCTCTGAGGATGGTCTAGTTGTGCACCTCCCCTTGTGGTTGCATTCGAATGTTCCCAAGGGGGTGTTTTACCCATTTTTTGGGGTAAATCAGTGTTAATTTCAATGCAGACTCAAGTGATATGAATTGGCGCGACCACTTGGCGATATGTCGCCAAGCTTTTGGTTGCCAAGTGTTTGACGCCAACTTGGCGACATATCGCCAAGTTGGCGACAAATTTGGCGAAAAAATTATTTTTTGAATTTGGGTTCAACTTGGCGCTATTGGCGATATTTTGCGAAAAATTCACTGAATGATATTAAAATCAGCAATATTTAGAAAATTAACCATTGTAAAATATTTTTTGCATTGTTTCGTGGCAGATTAGGGGAGCAAATATTTGAATTGTTACCCTGCTCACTCCAAGCACTTTTTTTAACACTTAAGGCAACTACTAAGAAATTAACACGTAAAAGGAAGTAGTGTGGGGTCCATACCAGATTTTTTTTGTTTCTTATTTCTCATTGCGGTTCGCTGCTGTATACTAGGGTGGTAAGTTGGAAAACACAGATGTCCACTTCTTAAAAAGTTAATAAAGTCATTTAGAAGGCTAAACTAAGCTTAATAACAATGGCGGACTTGTTGAAATTTTGTAATGTAAAGATGCAAATGATACTTAAACTTGACAGTACTTGAAGAAACTTCTTAAAACAGAAAAGTAACACATCCTTTTGAATAAGAAAAAAAGCATGGAGGAATGGTTGTACTTTAGTAATTTGATGGCATAAGCTATCGGGAAATACTCGTCCATACGCACAACCGTTTGAAAATTAAGTAACAACATATCTAGGATGAAATTCTAAATTTGAAGTTGTAAGTACCTGGGGCGAAGCCCCCTACCTTCCAGTCATCTCGTTGGTGGAAATGAGCCCCTCAACATATCTAATGCGAAGAAATGAGTCCCATAAATTTTGCACGTGTGGCAGAATTTGAGCAAGCATGAATATATAATTCGCAAGGCAGAAAACAATTTTAATGACCTATTTGGTGCTCAATACCCACCATTCCGTACGTCGTTAATAATTTTTAACAAAAAAATTACACCAAAAAAGTAAACACCTTAAAAAATATGGTAGCATTTGAGTACTGTCATGCAATAATATGTTTGTCTGAGAAGGAAACATATTTAATCAGGTATTTATCAATCACAAATAAATTTTTCTACTCTCGAAAACAAAAATAGTTGCGTAGCAACGCGCCTTGGAAAATTTCAATTATTGAAGGTTCTTGGCGCTATTTAAAAAGTCGCCAATTTGGTAGCTAATTTGGGATACCTTGGATAATTCTGAACCCCTATCCCTTCCATAAATAAAGAAACTTACTTATTATCACTTTTGTGAAAGAGAAATTGTCGCCAAATGTTGAGGTATTCTCTATGAAGCTGATTACTTTTTGGCAATCTGAAATCAATTTGAATATTATATTTGGCGCTAAATGTACACCATTCCGTAAGGCGTTAAAATAATTTCCAACATTGCGGTATATCATAGCAAATAGTATGGACATGAAAACGAACTATTGATTGGATGTTTGGCGAGAAAATATAGTAACATACTTTGATTGAAAACAGCAATAACAAAATAGTGTTCGTCTGGAAAATAATGCATGACACCTAAGCCTCTACAAATCTAAAGGAGTTCCGAAATATGAAACTGAATCTCATTTGTTTAAAAAAAAAAAGATTAATCTGTTAATCAAATACCTTTTTTATCCTTTATACTTGAGATAGTTATTGGGAAAACTTCCATTATTGAGGGCTCTTGGCGCGATTTAAAAGATCGCCAAATTTACGGTAGCAAGCAATTCCAACTATCTGCCAGAGAGTTGAGTTGATACACTAAATACTCGATTGGATTGATGAAAGCCTTCGAAAATGGAGTTTTAAATTGAAATTACAAAGACAGAATCAGGTCTAAAATTGAAATAAAAAAATAACTACCCATCGGATTTTGTTGAAACTGGTCTCTAAACCTTCCCAGTACCAAAAGGAACAAACGGTGAAAATTTCAGCCAAATCTCCCGGGTAGTTTCTGAGATCTTAGGGAACACACACATATACACATTTACCAACATTCATTTTCATATATATCACGGGACTCGGGAGCGTCCCGCCCCGCCAAGAAAACCAAATATAAGCCGCCAAGAAATTTCTGTCGCCAAGAAAAATGTAAAAGAGCCACCAAAGGACTGATTACGCGAGTAACCAAACTGGGGTTTTCACCCCTCTGTATCTTAGGCCCATAAAGATCCCTAGAGTTCATTTTTGGTCTACTCAATCTCCAGCGGCCCCTGACAGCACCTACTAAAGTAAAACATTCAGGACCCTCAGGGGAAGGGGTGATAAATGTTAAAAAATCGCTATTTTTCGCACTTTTTAAAAATTGTTTGACAGGGGTCCAGACTAAACGGTAACTCGGATTGAGCTCTCTTTTGCACCCACATTTATTTTGTCCCAAAGCTCGGCATAGGGGTTTTTTCGACCCCCACCCCTCCCCCCTCGTTTTTATTTTCCGTATCTTTTCTCCCCGGGGTCTTAAGTGTTGATTTTTGGTATGAATATTCTCGATGAGACATTGAGGACGTATACCAAAATTTACCCCCCGGGGTCATCGCAGGCCGGAGTTATTAATGCTTAAAATTTGTCCGATTTCTATCAACTAGTTCTGTTCAACGTCTGAGCATTTATTCAAGCGATTGGAAACTGTTGTCATTGTTGGGCGACGAGGAAAGAAAACTCAATTATTTAAAATTTCATCTATTGCCAGTTTCTATTTGTTAACAAATAAAATATTCGTAATTGATTTTATTGCATAAAGCTTTTAAAAGGGGTCTTCAATTTAGTTTATTTTAATATGAGTTCGGCAGTTTTTTAATCGGAGGTCGGGTCGGTTTTTTTTTTTTTTAATTTTTAATTTAATCGTAGTTCTTGTTAGCAACTAGCTTTGTTTTGTGTCTGTTCGGGTGGTACATTGTGATTGATTTCAAACTTATCCTCGACTGAAGTAGAGCCTTGAACTTATGCGCTAAGTGCATGCCTCCAAGAAAGCCATATGTCCGCTGCCAAGAAAAATGTTGAAGTGGGAAAAAAAAACTGATAAAGTAATACAACAACAGCACGAAACGTCCGATGGACGTTCATTTATGTCCTGATGGACGTTCAAACGTCCAAAAGTCGTCTTCTGACGTCGTTGAACGTCCATCGAACGTTTGGTGCTGTTGGGGTAATATTATTGCAAAAAGATGTGATATCTCCCCAAAAACAACTCTGTTGTAAATCCGCCCCTAGAATTCCATTTTCACATATTTTGTCATCTATCTTTAATGGTCTGTAAAAAACTAATGAGACAGTATTTTTTTTGGGGGGAGAACATTGTGTTTTTTTCATCTGTAGACTCTAAGGATTCAGAAAAATATCACATTTTGTAGTCCCCGAAGTTGGCAAACGAAACCATGTTTCTAAGCATTTTTTCTGCCTTCGTCCCACAGACTATACACTAGGGTGGTCACAAGTAACATGGGGAAAATTTTTTTTCAACTAATCTTTTGCGGCACCCCCCTAAAATGTGCAAATAGGCTAGAAAATGAGATTTGCAAAGTTTTAGCTTAATCGGATAATATTAACACGTGCCGCAAAGAGGGTAAAGTTAAGAAAAACAGCAATTTTTAGCCAAAAATTGTAGTTTTTACTCTGTTAAACCAAAACTACTGATCCTAGAAGCTTTATTTTGGTCTCATTTTGTAGGAAATTTTATTTTCTTTAAGTCTCATTTTGTAGGAAACTTTATTTTCTTTAAGTCTAATTTCATTTAAAGTCTCGAAAAAAATGATTGAATATTTTTTCAGAATTTTTCAAGTCAGGCTGCAGCGTAAATCCTCGAAATTGCTTAGAAAAAAATAAATCATTAAAATGTAAATTAATAAGTTCTTTTAGTAAATTTGATGAACTCCACGGATTACGTTGACTTTTTAGAGAAAAAACAGCAATATTATTTCAAAAAAAAAAATAATATGTCCTTGAAACTCATACATAAAATAAATAACTGCGAGTATAACTTATGAAATGAGCAGTACAAGCCATAAATGAAGGGCTTGGAGGATGAAGGGGCTAAGTTACATTTTAAAAAATGAACACTCTCTACAATGGTAAGCAATAGATACAGGTGAGCAAATAAAACTTGGTAAATCAAACAATAGATATCAATAGACAAATTTTATACGCACACTAATGACAAAACTGGAAAACAAAAAAACTGCAATAACTACAACAATAAAACTTTGAACTTTAATTATTCGCAATTTCTGTTTTGTCGCTTAACCTAATTCTGTTTTGTCGCTGTTTGTATGTAAAGAGTAGTAAAATAATGTTATATAATTTAACAGTGTAAGTATAAAGGTGCATTAAAGCTTTTATTGTCGTTTTAACTCTTTGCTTTCTGTCTGAACCCCTCTTAATTCCTATATTTTAACACAGGAATTTGGTTCATTTATTTCTAAAGTACTGCGAAAATACCCCTTTTTTAATCGACAAAGTAAATGCAACAATAAGCAAATAAATGTAATTGAATATTGTAATGATTTTAGGTTTTTGCATGAAAATTTCTTATTTTTGATATACTCTACGATTTAACCTGAAAAATTCCAAATAAATACTTTGGACATGATAGCAAAAATGAATGGGATAGCACTTAACGAGAATTAAATTTCCTACAAAATGAGACCAAAATAAAGTTTCTAAGATGAATAGTTTTGGTTTTATAGTGGAAAATCTACGATTTTTGGCTAAAAATCGCTGTTTTTCGTAACTTTACCCACTCTGAGGCACGTGTTAATATTATCCGATTAAGCTAAAACTTTTCAAATCTCATTTTCTAGTCTATTGGCACATTTTAGGGGGGTGCCTCAAAAGATTAGTTGAAAAAAAAATTTCCCCATGTTACTTGCAATTTCGAGGATTTGCGTTGCAGCCTGACTTGTGAAAATTCTGAAAAATATTTAATCATTTTTTTCGAAACTTTAAATAAGATTAGACTTAAAGAAAATAAAATTTCCTACAAAATGAGACCAAAATAAAGCTTCTAGGATCAGTAGTTTTGGTTTTAGAGTAAAAACTACAATTTTTGGCTAAAAATTGCTGTTTTTCTTAACTTTACCCTCTTTGCGGCACGTGTTAATATTATCCGATTAAGCTAAAACTTTGCAAATCTCATTTTCTAGCCCATTGGCATATTTTAGGGGGGTGCCGCAAAAGAAATTCGAAAATTGATTTTTTGTGACCACCCTACTATACACTTTAAAATTTTTATATATATTGAAAAAGTACGTTCTAAACTTTTAAAAAGTTTTGTTACGGACACCCCCATGTCACAAATACCGTGAAATGCCCCTTCATGTTTTTGATTTCCCTAAATATAAGTTAATTCACCTGAAGCCCGTATAAAGAGTTAGATTTCTTATCATATTTTGATTTTTTTTTTCCATTAGTTCCTTGGTTTTTCATATTTATACTAATTTAATCTATTTGAAATTTTTACATATGTTTCGCTTTTTTGATTGCTACTATTTTATTTATTATTTTTTTTATTTATTTTCCATTATTGCACTATTGTCCAATGTCCAGTAAGGTGTATCACGAAATATTTTTTTTTAATTCCAAAATTTCAAATTGATAGAAAGTTGTCACTATGTCATGTTCACATAGTTACTAAAAAATTATTTGAAATTGAAAAATATTTAGGTCTACCGGGATTACCTTGAAGTTTCAGGTTTTTTAGTAAAAACGAAGATTATTTTTAAAAAGTATAAATTATGTGTAAAGCAAAATAATTATTTGAATGGAAAAAAGGAACACTCTGGCTTTTCAAAGCGCTGTACCTCAATGTTTGTACTAATAGCACAAACATTGAAGTACAGCCTATTAATACAATAATAACATTACTCTGCAAGATAGGTAAATGTTCTAAAAATATGACTGAATAGCGAAAATGTGAGGTTTTTCATAACTATTTCTGGAAATCGAAAAGTTAAATTTTTAGCTCCAATGCATTTTTTATTGATAGATTAAGTACCTTAAGTAGTCCATTTTTAAACTTAAAAAATTATTTTTGCTTTACACATAATCTTTACATTTCTTTTAAAAAATCATCGTTTTTACTAAAAAACTTGAAACTTCAAGATAATCCCGGCAGACCTAAATATTCTTTAATTTCAAAATAATTTTTTTTTTTTTTTTTGGTAACTATGTGAATATAGTGACAACTTTTTATCAACTCGAAAATTTGAATTTCCAAAAACAAATTTTCGTGATACACCCTATTGTCTAGTTCCCTGGTTAGAACATACTTGTACTAATTCAATGAATTTGAACTCTTAACAACTGCGTTACTCTGTTGGTTTCTCACTGTCCTGGAAGAAATTAGTTCCGCATACATCGTCGGCACCATGCTAAAATAACGAATGTGAAAAATGTTCGATGGTTTCCCGTAGTACTAAAAAAGAGCTACCTACTGGTAAAATGATGAGTCTGTTAGATGGTTGTAAGTCAATGTCGTTTTTACGAATTCACAGCTTTGCCCGATTAATTTATGCTATATTTTCGAATATGATATTCAACAGTTTACACAGTTAAAGCAAAAAATCCTTGAAAATGTAATTTTTTTTATCTTGTTGCTCAATAAAAGTTTTTCTTAGTAAAACAAAACTTTTTTTTAAATCTTTTCATCCATTATTATTAATTTTTATAGCAATTTTGTATCCTAGATGCAAAGTATCGAAAATGCGAAACTTCACTGCAAACTTTCGAATATTCTCTTTAATTTCATATTCGGTACTTTACCTTCAATTCAGTGACTTTCGACCAGAAATGTCCATTTTGGTAAAGTAGCCAATATTTTTAAACAATTACTATTGATAATTTTACAAATAATTAAAATTGAAATGACACCTTCTAACGATAGTTTTACACTTAACCCATTAATGCTTGGCGTCCCTTTTTAGGGACGGTTCAAAAAAGGGTCTGAATTTCCCCAAAATGAACATTTCAACCAAATAATAGTGTTCAATGAGTACCTTGGGATTCTTCCAATTCGTTATTAACAGATTGCAGCATATAACCATTGTAAAGTGTGTTCTGTAGCAGTTTTAATATGATCTTTATCAAAAATGACATCGTTCACGATCTCAAGAAAAAAAGCAAATTTTCAAAGTTATTCCCATCTTCCCAGTTTACGTTAATTGCTGATTTTATTTCTTATAAAATGTCTTTATAAATATTATATCGTAGGCAGAAAAAAATTTTAGTAGAAAAAGTATGTACCCTCTGGGGTCTATCGTAACTTTTGAGGGACAATTTTTCTTTCCTTAATAAAAAAATTATTTTTCACATGATATTTTTAAAATTATTTTTCCTGTCCATTAAACACTGTTCGTAACCAGTATACAAAATATCTTTGGGGAAAAAAATGTCAGGCATTAATGGGTTAAAGATATCGGGTCATTCCATAGAAATGTCAAACTCGGCCGAAGAAAAAAAAATACCGACGTGAAAAAAGTATCAAAAAATAAATAAATAAATAAAAATCATACAACATAAGAAGTTAAAAAAAGTTAAAAAAGTGTTGAAATTATCACTGAGATTAGCCATAATAAATAGTTTGTACTGTTTTTACTGCGTGTTATTCGATGGTTACGTTAGTCCCGTTACGTTAGTCACACTCCATCTTGAGTAAAAGTGACACTTAAGACTAAAAAAAATTAAGATTTAATAAATATGTTTTATGTTTTTAAAAGCCAACTTTATACATTTTTGAAATATATTATTCAATTTTTAACACTTGCTTAACTATGAGAAATTTTTGCCTCACAACTTGAGCATTCATTTGCAGGGTTGCAAAAATGTTACGTTAGTCACGTTGCTATTTTAGTTGAAAAAATATCTACTGTCGGTAATTTAGTTTTAAATTCTTAGCAGAAAATGATACATAGATACCATGTACATTGTAAATCCACCAGCATAACTAAAAAATATTTTTTATCCTTTAAGTTACAAGTAAAAACGGTTACAAAATCAGCTCTAAATGTTACGTTTGTCACTATAGAATGACCCTATCTATAAAAATTTAAAAATTTACAATAACCAAACGCGTCAGGTGGGGAAAAATTAAAATCAGTGTTTTGGCTCTCCTGAAAAGTGCCAATTTTCACATTCGTAATTGGTGCCAGCGATATGATGACAGAGAGACACAGACACGAAAGGAGAGAGAGGCTTTGTAAATGAAGCAGTAAATGTTTATTCGTTACAAAATGGTTGAAAAATACTTTCTTCTTGTTTGTATGTACATTTACAAAGTTGGTGCACCACTGGAACAATGCTACGACGACGAGAAAGAGCTAATTATCGTTCTGTCCAATCAACGAGAAGGGGCTTTCCTCCACAGCAGAACGCGACCACCGACGACACCGAGAAACAGAGAGTCTCGTCTATACACACGAACACCACTGGGGGGGGGGGATGCCGGTTGCCCACGGCGCCTCATCACGAAGAATGATCCGCATTGCAATACACTGCAAACTAGGTCATTTCTGTCCATGGACTGAAGTTTCGTGCTTATTATGCACTCATCAGCATGGAATACGAAAGTAACCAAGTTGGAGGCAAAAATCCTCCTATAGAGCAAAAAAACTGACAGCTAATGTGAAACTAGAATACGTAGATAGAAACTAGAATACCAGAAACTATGCACCGCGCATCGGACATCCATTCTTATCCAGTAACACAACTCGTAAAATTCACGAGTTGTACCGTACCAAGTGCGGTCACTCGCTGGTATTCTAATTTCACATTAGCTACCAGTTTTTTTTTTTTTTGCTCTCTTTGTTCTATAAGACTATTTTTGCCTCCAACTCGGCTACTTTCGTATTCCATGCTGATGAGTGCATAATAAGCACGAAACTGCAGTCCATGGGTGGGGATAACCGAGTTGGCGGTGTATTGAATGATCCACATGTTTGGAGTAATCGGCGAACACAACAACAAAGCTCCTCTGAGGATTATGATCACATTGAAGCAGAGTTCACTGTTTGGTGCAATATTCGAAGTCCACAATGGACTCCAGAGAATGATCCACACGTTTGGAAAAATTGGCGAACACCTCAATGGAACTCTCTTGAGAATATGGCGACCTAGGAGCAATTACAGAGTATTTGGAGCCGAGCATTTGGAGAATGATCCACATATTGGGAGCAATTGGCAAACACAACAACAAAGCTCTGCTGAAGGTTCTAATCACTTTGAAGCAATTTACAGAGAATGATCTACATGTTTGGAGCAATTGGCAAAAACAACAATGGAGCTCTGCTGAAGTTTATGATCACATTGAAGCAATCACATTAAATCGTTAGGCAAAATCACTGAAACAATCATGACCGTTAAGTGCAATTGTCGATGATCACACTGGAGCTGTTTGGAAATTGTAATTACTTTTGATCAATCGCTGTGAATGATCCACATGTTTGGAGCAATTGGCGAACACAACAAAGCTCTGCTGAAGATTATGATTACTTTGGAGCAGTCACAGAGTTCACTACTTAGTGCAATTGGCGAAGACCACACTGGAGAGCTTTTGAAAATATGATTACTTTGGAACAATCATTAAGTGATCCTTATGTTTGGAAACATTTGCGAAGACCACAATGGGGGCAAAAACAAAAATAGAACGCTGCTCAAGGTTATAATCATTTTGGAGCAATTGGTGAAGACAAAAAATGGAGCTCTGCTGCAGATTATGATGATTTTGGGGCAATCAGTAGAATAATGACCCACATATTTGGAAAATGTGGCCACGACCACAAAGGAGCTCCTTTGAAAATACAATGACTATGCAGTAATCACAGACACCCACCAATTTGGAGCCATTGGTGAAGACAACAGTGAAGAACGTTTTGGGGAAATCGGCGAAACATCGAGCAGGAGAATCGCTTTGCAGACACTGAGTCATCAAGACCACTTCTAAGCAAAGAATAAAGAGCTCTGAGTGATCCTTCAGACCCTATTAGTTTAATTTACTAACATTGATGAGAATCGAATCATTTTTCGTGAATCAGAAGACAACTTGGAGAAAATTTGGAGCCATTGGTGCAGAGACGCCATGCGCATCCCAGCTTCCCCACTTCGACGACAAATTCTCATGAGAGTTACAATTTGTTTCCTATTTTACAAAACTGAGTATAAACAATGCAAACGAAAACAATTCTATATCACATGACACGTACGAATGTGCAGAACGGCGGCGAGGGGAGGAGCTTGAGCAGACGATGCACTCTTTTCGAAACTGCTAGAATCAAGGGCCTGGCGCTATAAGTTCCACAGCCTCGTGCAAAAGGTAAGAAAGGGTAGCGCTTTGGGTCACGTTCGGTTCGCGACTCATTACTCCTCCCCTCGCTGTCTCTGTAGGAACTTTGACATATGCGAACGCTCACAAGCGAGGGAAACAACAAACACCGAAGTTGCCAGAACATTCAACCGCGACAGTTTCAAACAGAATCAGCAAGAATGCAGAAATCAGCTGTTTCGAACCTCTATGGAGTTTATTCATCCACACAGGAGATCAAACTCTCTATGACTGGTCACGAATTTTTTTCGTATATGCACACTGTTTAAAAAGTACAAGTGGCATATGGCACCTTTGACGGTCGAAAGGTGTAGCGCCAGCGGTACCCGCCGAAGTTGCCACGTGACTCGCTACGGCACCCTTGATCATTTGGTTCCCCATGGATGTGCTATTGCACCCCATAGGTGCCCCATGGTACCCTAAAGGTTCCATAGGGAACCAAATGGCACTTTCAAGTGTGCCATAGGGAGAATAGTGGCACCCTTCAGGCAACAACGTTTTACCCTTAGGGTGTCGCATGCAACCTGTAGCTTCACCAACGTGTAGACATATGTGTATGTATTGGCAATATGCATTAAAGAGGGATCCCTCTTATTTATGCTTGGGGGTAACTGCAAAAGAAGTCCATGTTAATTTATTAAAGAGAAGTTTAAAAGATGGCGAATGAACAGTCTCAAACGCATTCTTCATGTTCTGCTTGTGAGTGATATCCTTAATTCACTCCTAAAGCCGCCCTGGCAACAACGGTATAACCAATATGGGAGACACGAGAGGGTGTTCTACCAACTTGAACATTAAAGAGAAATAACCAAATACAGTTTTTGTTAAAATATTAAATGCTTCTGTTGACAAAAAAAAAATCATTAAATGCAAGAAACAAGGGCATATGATCATTTACAGCTTTCTGCAATCGAACCAAGTGCAAACCATTGCTCAAAATCACAACACCATTTCAAAATTGACAGCTAACAAACAAAAAAAAAAAGAAATTCAATAAATACAAAATGTACAGCAATTTTTTAAAGGGTGCATTTCAAATAAATAGGAATTAATAATTTGTAGAAATAATCACAATATCAGAAATTTTCAGGAACTTTTATCCAATAAATACTTTTTAGTAATAAAAGAAAACAAAATAAATTTGAAAAATCCAATATTGTATACTAAGCCATTTTGCGGTACAGAGGAACTCAAAATATAACAACATAAGGAACCCGGAAACAATTTTGAGAGCGCATGCGCCGAGCAAACCGAGCGCTTGCATGAGAACGAAGTTAGCGCATGCGCCGTTCAAAGTTAACTGAAGCATCTCCAAGTTGAGCCATTCCTTTTGTGTGTATAACGAGAATTTAATCCCTGCACGACATATAGTTAACGGTTTTATCATCGTTATTACTATTATTTTTCAAATTAAATGCTCTTAATAATTTCATACCACGCAAAATCGCGTCATCGCCTTAATTTAAGGAAATGAACTCTTCAAGAGCCATTGCACAAGTGATTATAAAATTTTGTACACAAACGATTAATAACTCAATTTTTTAATTAGTAGTAAACAATAATTAGTTCATTATAAGTATTTTCAGTAATGTAGTTAAAATAAATGTATAACTATAAAGAACATATTGCTATGCTTAAACTTACATTCAAAGTTACTTTTCTATTGAAGAATAATTTTCGGTAGAGTAATTATTCGAATATTTCTGAGTGTAATGAATATGAATCCAATTTTGGAAAATAGTTGTAGCTTTACACCTTAAATGAACCACACATCTATATCACATACATGCATCCTAATAAGCCAATTTTCACAGAATTGACACGTTATGTACATCGTTATGTTTTACGTATAAAAAATCACACATTCTACCACAAAGCATATAGACCTTAAAATGTTAAACAGTAAAATTCTGTTTAAAAAAATTATAACAACAATTTCTGGATTGGCCGTTTGTAATATACACTTTCTCAGTTTCTCGCAAAAATCGAAGAAAAGTTGCCCAAGTGCATCGTCGTTTTTGAAAGTCCTCCAACAGTCCGGAACTTTAGTGAACCGGATTTGGCTACTACGGATAATCGGAGCGTCAGCAGGTGATGACGGATTCGGTCTCAACTTAGAGATGCGTTCGAGAACTCAATTCAACATTTGCACCCTTTCTGGGGGGAAAGAAACGCACATTTACATGCAGGACACGCAAACATCAGAGCAGAGACAACTATATCTACTACATAAAAGACACGCAATTGTCCCAGTGGGCGATCTACAGCTCAAGTAATCCAGTTACTCATTAGATGGCGCTAATTACATTCCACATAAAGAATAATTGCTTTCAGTGACGCCATCTATTGAGTAAAAAGTAATCCTCAACAGATGGCCCTACACATCTATATACATAAAAATGAATGTATGTACCTATGTATATCCTTTATAGACTCAAAAACAACCCGTCAGATTTCGATAAAAATTTCAATTTGTTTGTGTCATCACTGGCACATCAAGAGACTTAGGCAGGGATTCAAGTGAAACAGGCTATCGCAAACTGCAATCGCTACTGGAAATGAATTACATTAGAACGTTTCTTGATACTGGAAATGAATTACATTAGAACGTTCATCGTGACGTTTGCCTATGAAAAACGAGCTAGATAAAACGTCACAGCCTACTTGGCGAATAAGAGGAGATGGCCGACAGCTTGTGAGCTCTTATTGGCTCCGCTCGTAGTGACGTCAGTGCCAAGTTAAGCTGATGATAATGTAATTCACTTCCAGTAGCGATTGCATTCGAAGCGATCGCAGTGCTGTTTCACTTGAATCCCTGCCTAATTTTAAAAAAAAATCTGACAGGTAGTTTTTTTTTTAATTCCAATTTCAGTTCAAACTTCCACATAATTTTTTTAAAGGCTTTCCTCCATTCATATTATTATTTAGTGCTTCATCTCAACTTCTTTGCAATAGCTAATTTTACGTTTGATATTGTGTTTGCTTCGTGTGGAATTTGAACTGAGGCTTTTCTCAATTTAAATTTCCCAAGTTAAGAAATGTTTCTTTCGTGAGTTGAGTATTCAGCCTCGAATATATGATACTTCTGTTTTTAATTTTTCAAAAGTGGAAACGCAGTGTTTAGAAAATCATCACAGATAAATAACACATTTAAGTTTGATTTTACGTTGTCGTTCACGCCAATTTAACTGACCACGATGTCACAAAAAATACCTTCTTTGATTTTACATGTTGCATTTTAACCAGCGACGCCGGGTATATCTACTATAACATATAAAGAGCAATTGGTTGCAGCGACGCCATCTATTGAGTAATTATACAGCTCAACTATTTCCGTTTGTCAATAGATGGAGCCACTCACATTACACATGAAGAACAATAGGCCTCAGACACGCCATCTATTGAGTAACTAGATTACTTCAGCTGTAGATCGCCTGCTAAGGGAAGAACAAAGGTGGAGGCAAACTCAAAAGGATTTTGAAGGTAGATCAGGTTGTAATAGCGCGGGAGAAAGTGGAAGTCTTCACCTGGAACACACAGATGCTAGAAACGGTTTGAGTCTGCAACGAAGGAGGGTGGGGATAGAACGAATGTATCGCCATTGGAAACTAATGATCTCCTAGTTGACGACGTACTACAACTGTATGGAAACTTCAGTATTTGTCACCATGCTTGCTCAAAGTGACATGAAATTTAAAGTGGTTGACGATTTGCAATTTTTTTTTAATTTTATTTATTTAATTTTTATTCATTCACTTATTTGTTATATTTTATTTTTTTGTTTTTAAATAAAACAAGCCATAAAAGAATATTAAAAGTTCTATCAAATATAAAATAACTATAAAATAATTGATTGAATAAATAAAGTCATTATGTAAGCAGTTATGTAACACAATCTGTCAAAAGAGGAACATATTACCAAAGAGTATAAAAAGTTTCATTTAAATGTGCAATGATCCACTAAAAGAATATAATGCCATTCAAGAGAGAACATTGAAAGTTTCATTAAAATGTGAAATAAACTATTAAAGGGATAAAACAAGCCGTTAGAGACCAATAAAAACTCTAATAAAATAATCCGTTAACCTAATGAAAGAGCATTATAAGCTCTATTAAGTGTAGAATATTTCTCCAAATAAATATACTTCATCTATAAAAAATAAACAAAACTTCCGAGTTAAAACAGGAGCAAGCAGGGTGGCGGGCGACGTCAACAATGCATTCCCAAGTAGCACACTTCGTTTTTTAAAGGTTGTAAAATGGTTATTAACGTTGTTACAACCGATTAAAAACGTTTAAACGTTTTTTGTGCTACCTGGGTTTGCATTCGCCAAGCATAAAAAATTCGCCAAGCATCGCCTTGACAACAAAGGTAAAAGTTTATAGTAATAAATACTTTAAGGGGGTAGTCATTTTCGAATGGAAATTAACAGAACGGACATACTCTGAGATTTTAGATCTACTCTTTTTTTTTTTTCCATTTTAGTTTTAAAACGCTCAATACATTTGAAACTAAAAGAACTCTTACTATCTAAACAGAGAAAAAAGGTACATGTCGTCAGAGTTTAAACCAACAAAACATGCCTCGAACAGAACAATGGAACATTTGATAAGTTGTTTCATGACAGTACTCGATGCAAATTCTTGAAAATAACGTCAGCAAATCCATCGTGATTAAAATTATAGTTTTGGAATTGTAACTTGTGCTTGAATGCCTACAACACCCATTATGCATTTTTTAACTTTTAAATTTAAAACATATATGTCAGGATATAAATGAAAGCTGGCATTTTTAGCATCAAAAGAAACTCCATTCATGAATTGTCAAACGTGTTTTCATTTCATAATTTGATGCTACTTAGAGGGTGGTGGATACAACCGAACAAAACGATTTTGAGCACATCCATCTCAATGGGGTGGTGGATACTATCTCTTCCAAAAGCAATTAGGAGTGCATCCAGCTCAATTGGATCTAAAGCTGCTATCAAAAGAGAGAAAAAAAAAGTTTTAGATAAATCCGTGTTTGCTTTTCGCCTCTCCTGTCTAAAATTTGAGAAAGAGAGTGGAGCTGATTTTGCAACTAAACGCCTCGACTGCAAATAGACAGCAAAAGAACGGTAGAGTTACGCCTCCGTTGCAGACTCATCACAACGAAACAAAAACGATCGAGAGGAACTTTTACACCATATGCAACAGAGCGGTCGCCTGTCTGTCTGTCTGTACCACTGTTCGGAAGGGCCCTTTCGTCGAATCGCCCGGCAAACGATATTTCTTCCATACTTCGAGGGGATGACCACCAGGGCGCGCTAGGTTCGGTGATTCGTTCATTACAGAAAGCAACATAGAGGGACCCACATGAACCATAGAGCCAGAGTTAGAAACAAGAAATCGTTAGTCACATTTTATGACCAAAAATTTTAATTTGACGCACGAATTTCCAACCATAGGTGCCACTTTTGACGCCATGATACTGAAGTGTTTTTTCCCGACTGATTGTGATTAATAAATATATGTTTCTATATTTAAGCACATTTATATGATTGATTGAAAAGTGCACCCAGGTTTCTGATTTCGACGCCGAGAAACTTATGTTAAGGCTTGGTTTCCTAGAATCGTCGCCGACGTCGGGCGCGACGCACGCTGGAATCAGAACCAGTTTGATTGGAGCGTGGCATGAAGCGACGTCACTCTGCGGCTCAGGCGCATGCGCAGAAGGCAGCGGCGTCTGTCGCCTCGCCAGAGATCGACGATTTCACTCCTAGGAAACCGGGCCTTTAGGCACCATGACGCCTGGAGTCAACTCCTTGTTTCTGACGCTGACTCGAGCCTTCAAATCCTACGACTTTCAGTTGCTCAGACCATTTTTGATACTTTCTGCCTGTTGCAATTCAGCACAAATGGTTATTCTATTAATAGTTGCGAAGCAATTATTAATTGCAACGATGTTTATCTATTATATTCATTACACAGAGCTTAAATTATGCATTCATATTGATAAAGGAATCATATCTTAAATATTTTAAACATTTTCCTAGCTAAATTATACGTCATGTAATGATAGTTAAATAATGGATTCTAAATTTATAATTCTGTTACTGAAAATGATTCAATTAAGAATGTACGTTAATTATGAATAATAATTTCAATGCAATAAATAATTCTTATTTATTAAAGCGTAGTAAAAAAAAAGTACATCACTCAGTACTTTTATGATCAAATTTATCGACAAAAATTTTCAATAGTAATTGCAATGATAAAGATACTTTAATCCAATTCTTCATATTGTTATTAATTTATTTTTTGGAACAGTCTTCTTCTCAAATTCTTGGTCTTACGACCTTCAATTGCTTAGAAGGTCATGCCATTTTCGATCCTTTCTAATTCTTGCAATGCAATGAATGCTCCATATAATTAATGAAAATTATTCTCTGAAAAATTATGAATCAATAATTGTAACAATGATTATCTACATTCATTATATAGGGCTTCGATTAAACTTCATATTGACCAGCAAATACAATCATAATTGAATTATGTTTCATAGTTAAATGACTGATTCTTAATTTAGAGTTTGCAGTTCAGTGGATAATGATAATTCGTTCAGGAATAGAATGAATTATAATTTCAACGAAATAAATGAAATTCCTTTTTGCTTTGGATAGGTAACAAACAAAGTACATAACTGAGCTATTTTATAATCAAATTAATTAACATGAAATTGTGATAATTGCAATGAAAAAGAACAGTTTATTGCATTTATTTAATTTTTCTAAATTTATGTATTGGACTAAACCCACATTGGCTTCTGAGCAACTGAAAAGAACGATGAACGGATCGCCTACTGAACAAGTCGCTTTTTGAACGAAATAGTGATCAAAATCTTGGAATGATGGCAACAAAAGAAGTCACTCCCAAAGAAAAACTGCCGATACATCACCACTTTAAGAATTTTTAAATTTTACACATTGCTAATAAGACTACACGTAAAACAGTAGGCACACCTCTTGCATTTTCTTTTCAAACACAGACTTTCCTCAGTTTACAAAATAGTGACACCAAATGCAGCCTTAACTGGACATTTGTACACCATCTCAAATACTTGAGCGGTCCGAGGAGCCGGTCCCTTCTCGGGCGTAATGAACGAGTCACAGCCGGGCCGTTCGCGGGGGCAGAGAGAGCTTTCTAGGAACATTTGAACCAATGAATTCGACAAATGCAAACATATGGAATGATAGGAACGACATCTTCTAAACTAACAAAGGGGGGAAACAATGGGGGAGATTGGAACGCAACGAAAACGGAACGCGCCCGAGGAATAACAAGTTCTAAATAGGACTCGACATCACAATTCTATTGCACTATATGGTTCGACGGTCACTTAAATGAACAGTCATCTAATTCATTATCATTCGACCCGTGGTTAACGGTCTCTCTTTTTCGAATTATTTTCAATTTTTAATTTCAGTTCAGCTTATGGTTTACGATATCTCTCAACTGAAATCGTATTTTCCTTTCAATTTGTTATCATTTGGCTTAAGGTTAACGGCGAATTTTAACTTATGTTATCTTTCCTGCTCTGCTTTTTATCATTCGCTTTAAGGTTAACATTCAGTTTTGATTGAAATCGTCTTTTCCGTACATTTTTTTATCATTCGGCTGAAGGTCACTCTTCATTGAAAATATTTTTTCCGTTCAATTTTTTATCATTCAGCTTAAGGTTAACTTCATTGAAATCAACTTTTCCCTTTAATTTGTTAAGACTCAGCTTAAGGTTAACGATCAACTTAAATTAAAATCATATTTTTCATTTAATTTGCTATCATCTGGTTTAAGGTTTTTCTTTTATTATCATTATTATTATTAGACGCATAAATTAACTCCTTTTGCACCAGAGTATCACATAGGGTCAAAAGGTAAAAACACATAGGAACAAAAATTAAAAAATACGCAAAATGAATTAAACATTATAAACAAACAAAATGCTAACGGTAAATTTTAATTAAAATCATATTTTTTGCATAAATTGCTATCATTCATCTTTTGGTTAACGATGCATATTAATTGAACAGTCATCTTTTCCTTTTCAGTTTATTACTTTTGGGCTTTAAATTTTATACCTCGCCTTTCCATGCTCAAATAGTGTAGCTGTCAAAGGAATAAATCGGTTTTTAGTCAAAGGTTTTGTAAATTTCTGCGAATTTTCATCAAGTTTTAAAAACTGAAAATTTTATTTTTGATTTTAAACTTTGTCCATATTATTTTAAATTTTAATGCTTCTTACATGTTGCAAATGCGAAACACTTAACTTTTTTTAAAGAAATTTTACGCGCAATAGCATGTGACGAATATTGTCGTAACTTTTGCAACTGACTGAATGGCATAAATCACAATTATTTATCAGTTTGATAGTTAAATAATGCGATGAATGTTTTGCATTTTTTCATAACCACTAAACTAAGCAAGGGTGCCCACAGGGGGGGGATTATGGCGCCATCAAAATTTGGGGGGGGGGGGTTAATAAAAATTATTCATTAATTAATATTTTTAATTTAAATTAGTTCTTTTATTCCTTTATTATTATTATTTATTTATTCATTTATTTATTTTGTGTGTGTGAGTGTGCTTGGAATGTCTGGAATAGAAAAAACGTGATTCTATTCGGCCCATAATTAGTACTTTTAGAAAATTAATAATGAACAAAAAAAATAGTAATAATATTTGAAAGAATAAATAAATAATATTTTAAAAGATAGATGAATATTTAAAAAAATAAATGAATAATATTTGAAAAAATAAATGAATATTAAAAAAAATGAATATTTAAAAAAAATAAATAAAATATTAAAAATAGAAAAAAAGAGGTTAAAATAAATAAAAAGCACAAGAGGGTTGTGAAAAAATTTGGGGGGGAATTTGCACCATTGAGCTTAGGGTGATGAGCACCCCTGAAACATAAGAAGTCATGAGATTTATAATACTATTCATAAGCAAGGGCTGCTCATTCACTATTTACAGATTAAACAAAATTTTAAACTATATTTCATTGAAAATGAGCTTCTTCCACCATGCTATTTTCGGTTTTCAACTGCTTGTTTTAACATAGTTGCTGCGTTTCACTAACCCAACAGCTGTTTTAGGGAATATAAAAGAATGCTTAGCAGCAACGAAGCTGGTAACACAAACTTGAAAAGTAGTGTTAGGGAGGTAGAGACTTTAAAATTAAACCATTGCACCATTTGAATTTCTGAAGCTATAGGGAAAGGCAAGAACACCCTTTCATAATTCACTGCATTTCATATAAACATAATATGATTTAATTATAGTTCCAATGGTTTTAACGAGATTTAGAAACTTAAAAATGCTTTTTTCCTGAAGATCATTATTATACTTGCTCCGTCCTATTAATTTGGGTTAGCTGGAACAAGCATTTAAATTCTAATAGAAACGAATAACAGTAACCATAAAGGTAATTTTGTTAATAAAGTTAACAGATTGATTTCAAAGATGAACTTAAACAAGCATAGAATTGCCAATAAAGAAAGTTTTTACTCATTACCGAAAACAAAAATGAACAACAGTAATTATAAAGTTAATTGTTAATAAATTTAACGAATTGACTTTAGTGCTAAACCTACGCAAGCATAGAATTTTGGACAATCAATTTTTCAAACAATACAGATTTTCGGAGCTTTCTAGCATTTAAGTCATTATTCAAAACTTTTTTGCAACATTAACTGTTTCACTAATGAACTTCAATTTTAAATCCTTTTCTCGCTTTAAACATTCTTCTCTTCTAAACTATGCTGGGAGAATTGGTTAAAGAAAGATGAAAGACATCCAATAATAAATTTGGCAAAAGAAATTACTCTGTTTACCAACACGATATTTACATTCTCCAATGTTTAGACACGGTTTTCAGATATATCCCGACATTATTTTCCAATGTCTGCAAACATTGGAGAAGCATTTCGTACGCTACCAGTCCGAGATTACCAATGCGCGGAGGTTACCAAATGAGTCGGACTCTCAAAACAAAACAGCCAACACGTGGTTTGATTTTCATCCCTCCATTTTGATTTCTGCGATCGATGAAACGAGGAGGGGGGAGGGGTGGGGAAAAGCTCTCGCTGCCGCCGCGACACTGCCGGGTTTGGAGCCAAAACTTGGCGCGCGTTTGGCGCCTACTGCGGGGGTCACGCAGTGGCCACGTGAACCTTTTTGGTGGTCAGTCGGATCACACTGAGGGGCAAGTCCTCTTCGTTCGCGTGAGACCCGTTGGAGTCGTCGCTGCCCGACAGGTGGCGCCACGGAGACTCCACCCCGCCGAAGGATCTCAGGGGCTCAAGGATCTTGGAGGCAATGTCCCTCGGACGACACAGCGGATTGGGGGACATCCTCTGGCTATCTCTGGGACGACACGATGACGACTTAGGCTTGTAGTCCGTCGACGATATCCTCGGGCTCTCTTTGGGATTGCACGAGGACAACAGCGAGTTGCAGTCGTTGGTGGGCATCCGGTCGACGTCTCTGGGATGTCGCAGGGACGGGTTGTGGGCGATCGAGCAGTCCTCCATGTCCGAGTCGCTCCTGGAGCTGGAGAGGTCGAGCACGCCCTCGACCGGCCCCTGGAACCGGTTGTTGGGCACGATGACGGTCAGGGGCGGGGGCGAGGAGGGGGCGAGGCTCATGTCGATCGCCTGCGTCTGCATGCTCACTTTGTCCCGGAGGAACATCTCGCGCTGCTGGGGCGTCAGGATCCGGACGGTCCGGCTGGGCTTGCGGCGGTGGTGGCCGTTGGCGACCACCGGGATCCTGAGGCGGTCCGCGATCTTGTTCGTCGCCAGGTGGCCGCTACCGTTCACCAAGTTAGGCACCACGTCCAGAGCCTTGCTCGATACCAGTTGGCTACTCCCGTTCACCAAGCCGGCCTCCAGAGTTTTGTCGGCAACCAGTCGACTGTTCCCGTTCACCAGAGTCTTGTCGGCAGCGAGTCGGTTGTTCCCGTTCACCACGGCGGCGTCCACGATCTTGTTCGTCACCAGGCGACTGCACCCGTTCACCACGACAGCCTCCAGAGTCTTGCTGCCGACCAGCCGGCTGTTCCCGTTCGCCAAGTTAGGCGCCACGTCCGGAGCCTTGTTCGATACCAGTCGACCGTTCCCGTTCACCACGGCGCCGTCCAGACTCTTGGTGGCGACCAGCAGATCGTGCCGGACGGGGCCGTTGGACAGTTCCTCGATCGCCACGTCGCTCGCCAGGCGGTCGCCGTTGTCGTCCGCCGAGTGCACGCTGCTGGGGCTGGACTGCTCCTGCGCCACTCCGCTGTCGTCGCTGGCGCCGTTGTGGTGGTGGAGGTCCTCTGTGACCTCCTCCGCGACCTCCTTCTCCTCCTGTGCCTGGGGCTCGTAGGCCCCGGGGCGGCGCCCGCGCCGGGGCCGCCCCGCGTTCGCCGCGTCCGCGGGGCAGCGGTGGTGAGCCAGGTGGTGGCGGCGGCGGAAGCGGCCCCTGCAGGCGGCGCAGGCGAAGGGCTTCTCGCCCCGGTGGATGAGGGCGTGCGCCCTCAGCTGGTTCGAGTCGGAGAAGCGCGCCTCGCAGGCCCCGCAGGCGTAGGGGCGCTCGCCCGTGTGCACGCGCAGGTGCCGGCGCAGGTTGGCCACCTGCACGAAGTGGCGCTCGCAGTGCGGGCACCTGTAGGGGCGCTCGCCCGTGTGGAGGCGCAGGTGCGTCTTGAGGTGGTGGTCGCGCGTGAAGCGCTTGTGGCACTCGGGGCACTCGAAGGGCTTCTCGCCCGTGTGCGTGCGCTCGTGGTTCTGCAGGACGTGCTTGTAGCCGAACGTGCGGCCGCACGCACCGCACGCGAAGGTCCGGCCGCCTTCACCTTCCTTCTCGTCCGAGTCCTTCATCCTGCCCTCGCTGGCTGCGGCCGTCTGCAAAGAACAAGAACAAGACTGTGAGTCTGAGAGCGAGAGAGAGAGAGCGGAATGTATTAAAAATTATGCTAATGCGCGACGAATCAATGCGAAACAAACGACCACCCTCATTAAGCTGCGCTTTTAATTGGCCGACGGGATGAAGGGAAAAAAAAAAGAAAAAGAAAGAAAGTCGGGGGTGTGCGAAAAAACAAAGCGGCAGCGCAAACACGGAAAGGGGAAAGAGAGAGAGATAAAAAAAAGAGAATCTGCCGCTGAATGGAGAGAGGCGATGAAAAAACGAGAAATATTTACTCCTCCACCCTCATTCTCCCCCTCTCCAGCGCTCTCGCTCGATAACGGAGGGAAGGAAGGGTTATTCCCAACTTCGTTAGATTAGAACGCCAAACGATAGCTGCGAAGGTAGCTCGTCCAAAGAAAGGGTTGGGGATATTGCGTGCGCCACATCTATTAATGGTTTTCTACCCGTGGAAACACCAAAGGAATTCCCTGAGACATTCCGGTAAAAGCATCCAAGTAGTCAGTAATTTTTATCTACATTGATGTCCATTATCTATACTGACCTCATTTGGAGTATGCTGTTCAGTTTTCGTCTCCTTATCTTGAGAAAGATATTAATTTATTGGAAAGTGTTCAAAGGAGGACTATAAGGGGAGTGAATGGGCTTTTTAATTTAGAGTCTGACACCAGGCTTAGTGTGCTTAACATGCATAGTCTTGAGCAAAGGAGCGTCAGAGGGGACATGACTCAGTTATTTAAATTTATCAAAAGGAAAGAAGTTACTAGGTTAACACAGAAAGCAGGACAAGAGGACATCGTTTTAAGCTATTTAAATCTGAATCTAACCGGGAAATCGGGAAAACTTAGTATTTAAATAGGGTAGTGAGCCCCTGGAATAGTTTAACGGAAGAGGGTGTAGTGGGTAATGAGTGGATAGTTTTAAAAGAGCCGTTGATCTTTATTGGGGACTATAAATTGACCAGAACCAACCAAGCTGGACTCAAAGCCTGTTGCAATACAACTAAAGCCTGTTGGGGGTCGTCACATTTGTATTTTTATTAGAGATGTAAAATTTTCGGAAATTTTGAAGCGATGGGAAAGAAAAAAGATTTTTTTCCGGGGGTTTTCCGGAAAAATAGGAAAAAAATGAAAAATTAACCTTTTAAATGGTCCAGGGAAAACAAAACTATTAAAAAACGCTTTTTTTAATTGTAAAAAAGTCAATCATTAAAAATACATGCAATCAACACATATTATTTTTCCTGATGATCGAAATACGCATAATTAGGTAGGTTTTAATAGGAAAAAAATAGCCTTTCTGTTTTATGACTCAAAGCTTTCTTGGTCAAACCCCACAAATGAATCATATCGTCATTTCACTGTTAATATTGGATAAAGTGTGTTACAATTAAATTTTCTATTTTAGACTGCCTTTAAAACTTTAAATAATAAATAGATAGTACTTTCAAACATCAATAATAGTGTTTGAAAGAAAAATCAGAATGATTTTTCTCCCTTGCAATATAACCTCACTATCTAAAAATGAAAACTATTGAGTTCTGGTTTTTCCCCACCCAATCTAAATCCAAATAAAAATTAAATGACTTTTTTTTAAAAAAAACCTTTCTAATAGAAAACTATAAACTGCGTAATGGTTTCTAAACCAGAACAAAATTTAAACTGGAGTTTCAACTTACTGCACTGGCTTGCTAAGCACAATAGTCGTACCCCTACTTTTCAACAAAACCAGAGTATAATTAAAGAGAGGTTGCTCTCTGTTTCGTATGTGTTACTTATAAAATGTTTTGTAGTCATTTGTGATTGGAAACTTTTTTTTTTTAATCTGCTGAATCAAAAGTCATCACAATAAAATATATGGAGGCGCAGCTCTTTAAAATGCAATATCTAAGTTAGAGCTCAATTGCAGATTCTACTATGTGCTTAGCAAGCACGGCAATATATAATATTTAGTTCGCATAGTCAGCGGAAACCTAGTTCTGTGGCTGAAATTATGCTTATTCATTTCATCAAGAAGTAAAATTAGTTCTTCACTAAAAGGACTTTAATTATAAAGTAAATTCAACTTTGCGCAGAACTTTAGCAACTAAAAGCAATATTTTTACACATTTATTTTTATTATTAATCCAAAAATGATACTGTGCCTATTGATGAAAAAAGATGAAAATGTAATTTCAAACTGAACTAAAAGTTAACTTTAAACAAAAAGAGTATGTTTAAAAATACTTTTAAATTGTGTTTAATTTACTGATTATGTAAATTTATAACAATAAAAAATCTGTACTATTTTCAAAACTTTTTAGTAAAGTTTCTTGCTTAATGTTTTTAAAAGGTAATATATAGAATAATAGAATTAAAGTAATAAGAAATAGCAAGAATTATATTTAAGATCTGCTTGCGACAAAATTGCCGTAATTTTTTGTTTTCTAAACAAACGCACATTTGAAGTGTAAAACTCTTTAAATATCTATAATGGTTCTACTCAAGCAATAAATTTTCCCTGAGGCTGCATTTGACCCTTGAGAGCAAAGGTAAGTGTTGGTTGAAATTTTGAAAAGTTGAAACGAATTTTAAACTGGTAATATTAGTATATAAATATGCATATGCATTCAACAAGTGTGATCAAATATTTTTTGGATTTAAATTTGAACTTTAAGTTAAAGTTTTATTTTTTAACAATGTTCATTTCTTAAAATTTTTCAGCTCTAACAGTTCTCCTTGATCTATAGGCAAATTGTAATATCGTCCAACTTGCATTACCAATGCAAGAGGTTATTACGGTAAGAGAGAGGGGTGGAGGGTAAGAAGAAAATATCGTAAGAATTATAAATTTCTAAATTTATCATTTTATGCTGTAAATTTTAATTTCATTTTTCTGAAAATCTGAAAAATTCAATTTTTCCGGAGTGAAAATAAACCTCCTCGGAAAAAAAAACGGTTTTTTTCCGAAAGTTTCCGTTTTTTTTCGACCATTTTCATCTCTAATTTTTATATTATTACAGTCGACGCTCGATATAAAGACCATCTCCGTTCCAGAGAAATAGGTCTTTATAACGGGTGGTCGCTATAACAGCTAGAATTTTTGTGTTTCGGGAATCAAGTTGGGGCTTTTTTCACTGGTCTTTATAATGGCATGGTCTTTATAACGTGTGGTCGTTATAACGAGCGTCGACTGTATTAGTAAATCCTATGTCATGAGGGGAAAAACAAACAAGAACCTTTGGTGAACAAACAGTGCAACCTACTACTGTAGGTTGTTGCACTGATTGAAAAGAACATTTACAGTGGAGATTACTCGAATATGCTTTTGTTGTTTCTGATCTTCACTGGTCTAGCTGAGCTAGACCATGTCCGTTAGAGATGAGCCGGGCTCGGCCCGAGCCCGAACCCGAGCACGAGACGGACTCGGGCCCTTTAACTTCAAGCAACGTTCGGGTTCGGGCGGGCTCGGGCTCGATCTCATATTAAGATAGTCAGTTTTTATACAAATTCAACGTTCACGGAATAAAATATTGGGGTACTTAAAGAGCGTGAGAGTAGTTTTTCTTAATGGTAGCAATAATAATAATAATGATTCAAAAAGATAATACCCACTTATAATATATTTGCGATTGCTATTACGATATACCATATGGCAGTGCATCCCAAGTGGAAATTAAAAATATATATTGATGTTTGATACACTCGGGCTCGGGCCGGGTCGGGCTCAAAACAAGACAATATCACTCGGGCTCGGGCGGGATCGGATTAAAAATTCTCGGACTTGGGCGGGCTCGGGCCTTTAAAAGTGAGCCCGAACTCATCTCTAATGTCCATGAGTCCATTCGCTCTCAAAAAGTCAAAAAAAAAAAAAAAATGCGGGATCGCACAGAAAGTCCTCCTTTGGGAAACCCATGAAATCGAGCAAATAGTCAGGACTACACTGTTAAAAATTCAGGAAACTTTTATAGTAAATATTACTGTAAAATATAGCGTTTACCGTGCAGAGAATTTGTATAGTCAGGGCCATGCTCCACATCGACGTAAAGCAGAAAAATTAGGCAGAAGCGTAAAATGGATTCAATGGTGTTCCTATGGAAAGTACCCGGATTTTCGGTTTCTGCCTTCAGTTTCGGTCGCGTTTTACGCTGATGTGGAGCATGGCCCTAAATTGTACCGATAAAAAAATGTGATTGCAACGCCAATTGATTACCACGTGCCTTACTTTGCTATACATATACATATGACACCCTATTTCCGTTCTCCTGACGTGTCTCATCTGCTACCGTGGACAGTAAAGCAGTGTGTAAAATTTGGGTCCCGGGTTCAATACTTGTCCTTCGTATCTCGCGCGTTTTAATCCTCGTTTCCTCTTCCGTAAAATTTTACAGTAAAAAAATATTTTATGGTATACGGTACAGGCAACGTGGATGCCAGAACCTAATTAAAAGCAAGATAGTTGAGAAAAATTGGGGGGGGGGGGGATTCGGGCCATTGAGCTTGGAGGTGATGGGCACCCACCCGCTAACTCGACATACATTCGTGGTCCCGTGTGGTGTCCAGTAGGGTGCGGCGAAAAATAAAATTTTTTTCAGATCAACTTCTAATAGTTGCCAAAAGTTGTCTTTGGTGATAGTTAGCTTTTGTGCAAAATTGGAGAAAAATCGGTTAATATCTTCAGGGGGCGCTGCGATCGCAAAGTTTTACCATAGCTTTTATCGGGATTATGTGGTTAAAGTATGAAAAACAATGCCGTTCGCTAATCTCATTGCGTTTTTTTACTCATAAGATATATCCATGCATTCAAAGCATATGAAATAACTCACAAAAAATTATTTTATATGATATATTTATATTTCAAGCATTTAAAAAGAAACAAAAACGTGAAAAAAAGTGATTTTTTTAATATAAATATATCATACTAGGTGACCCGTGCGGAATTCCGCAAAAAAAAAAAAAAAAAAAAAAAAAAAAAAAAAAAAAACTCTAAACTTAAAATTTATTACGACAATTTTTATTGGCTTCATTTGCACAACATCGCCATCTACTGCCGTCGCTCTGACAACTTTTCAAAGAGATCAAAGACACGTTCACTTTTACAACTACTACAAAAGTGATACCCTATATTAAAATCAAATACCCAAGGCTACTACTAAACTAAATACTAACGTTATCGCAAAACTACCATAGTATTTTGAAACAATAAAAGTTACAATTAAGGTTTACCGAGCTAAGCCTAGGCTTGAAATGTCGCATTTAAAATTGATTTGAACAACAATGCAACGATTTTGACAGTTGAGCAAAAAATTTAACTTTTTCAAACTTCAATCGCTTATAAGTCGCTTAAACGTGGATTTTCGAGATTCTCGTTACCTGGCGCTAGCGGAGAAACGTTCTAAAGAACGCATTTTTTTTAATCTTTCGAATGAAATCAAAATGGAGACGATACGACAATTATTTCGCTAGATAGAGTCAATTTTGTGCCCAAAAATTGAAGTTCGAATAAAAAACGAACCGACACTTTTTAGAGGGTGGGTCTAATTTTCGTCAATAGCCCGCGGGATAAGCTTCAAAATCATAAATTTTCTTGCAATTCGATAAAGAAATGAGCGAGTTTCGACCGGGTATAGGATTCGGCTTAGAGAAATAATATATGGAGATAAAATAATGTTTGTGAGTCATTTCATATGCTTTTAATGCATGAAAACATCTTTTTTGTAAAAAAAAAAACGCAAAGAGACTAGCTAAAGGCATTCTTTTTGATATTTTGACCATAAAATCCATAACAAAGCTATGGTAAAACTTTGCGATCGCAGCGCCCCCTGAAGATATTAACCGATTTTTCTCAAATTTTGCACAAAAGCTAACTATCACCAAAGACAACTTTTGGCAACTATTAGAAGTTTATCTGAAAAACTTTTTATTTTTCGCCCCACCCTAATGACCAGTGGAATAGATTACACTGTACTTGCCATTTGTTTCACGAATGCCAGTTGGAAGGAACCCTGGTCACCACAGAGTCACGTAGTCCCCTCGCCTTCTTTTACCACAGCTAAATAATTATGAATTATTTTTTCTTACTTTAAGTCGTTATGGCTTGTTGCGGAATAGGATTCTACACTTCACACAATGCAGTAATAACTCGATAATTACGCATTTCGGACTTCCGCTAGTCCGGCCCCGAGGTGCAAGATATTACTGAAGGCTAATTTTGACGGGGTTAAGCACCGTCGATGAAGGCTACGTGGAATGGAAAAATTTGAGAACCTATGCCTTAACAAGCGGTGAGACCTTTCCAAACGAGGGAGTAGGGTGTATGTGTGGAAGGGGGAGGGGGGGCTCGAGTAAAGAATCCTCGGAAATTGATTCCGAGCACATCCCCCGGTCGACTTGCAAATGCGTTGCGGCGATAAAGGCAGCAATTATGTGATTTGCACCACGGACTTCATTTTTGGGACTGAGGGAGACAGAGTCATCACACTTTAAAGAATCGGGCCATTTGTTCCGCGGACATTCTAATTGCAGGGCGCGGGAACAGGCAGGAAGGAATCTATCAGGCGGGACGTGCCCGAACGATTGACACATTCGATTCCGCTTTCGAATGTGGATCGAATGCACCTCACGACCCCGGCAGAGGCCACCTACGGATTCAGAGGAAGCTGGGAAGGGAAATGTTCTCTCTTTGCATTCGTGAATTTGTTGGTGCCGGAACGACGACAAGAAATGATTGACACCTGAATCGCGGTCAAATTACGGGGCGAGCAAAAATCACAGACGCCGACTTCAAAAGATCATACTTTCGAAACTATTGCACACAATGAGCGATGCAATGGAACCCCGATTGTGCGTTGTCCGTCCCGTACGTTATACCGCTTCAGACGTCGTTTTCTGCTGGTCCAGAAAAAGCTCTTTTCCAATTCGTCCGTTAAATACGTTTTTCGACAAAGAGATCAAAATCGTTATTCATCAACAAGACGCAAGACGAACTTTTTTTCAAAGAGTTTTTTTTTTTCGAGGTAAATTAGTTTCACAGTTGTTTAAAACTGCTCTGACATTTTTTTTTTTTTTTTGTCTTACGAGCCTAAGTAAGAGGAGCTTCCTCTAATGTTTCCATCCGATATTCCTTCACTACAAATGAGGGCCAAAACTAATGACACTCTTCTTCCTGAAATTCTTCCAAAAGTCAGCGTCTCATGTATCGTCTAATAACCCATGGGCCACGACCCACATGTGGGTCGTGGCCCATGGGTTAGACTATTGGGGGAGGGTGGGTTAGACAATGTTGTTAGTAACCAACTTGTTGAAAAATAGTAAGAAAAATTAGAAAAGCGTTTTAGTCACTATAGTCGTTTAAAATGGGGCCGTGGTAGCCCGATCGGTAAGGCGTCGGACTCGGGACCGGAGGAATCCCGGGTTCGATCCCCAGCGCTCAAAGATCCACCACCATTGATTAATGGTGGCTGGGGGACGTTAAAAATGTCGTGGTCACAAAGTCCTCCTGGTGAAACGATACCTCTGGGGGTGCTGGGCCAAGTGTTTGCTCGACCCTTGGTTCTAGTTCAAAAAGAATAGAGCGCTCTTCAGGGTCTTATCCCGGTTAAACCACGAATTGTGGTGGGTACGGGGGACCCTGGAGTGTGTGATGTGAAGGTCGTTTGAAATGTGAGTTTTTTTTTTTTTCTGGATCAGAGGAAGTCTCACTGACGTGAAATTCATTAAAAGCGGTTAGGCATATTTTTGATTTTACGTATAAATTAGTGTTGAATAAACATAATACAGGTGATTAAGATCAATGTTGATAAAGTAAAAAAAAAAAAAAATTGGTTGAAAAAAAAATGGAAACACTGGCAGCGTCAAGGACATAATTATATTTCTGTGGTGAGAATGAATCAGATGCGGTTTCAACAAAGTTAGGTGTTTCTGCAACGGCAAATAGTCGAAGGTTAACAATAAATGGGTTTCCAATTGAGAACTTGTTTTTTTCTCTTCTGCTCAATCAAAAAAAAAGAAACATTCAAATATGCACTTATCTTTATTGATTTTTTAAAAATATATTTGATTTCTATGTAAAATTCGTGGAACCCCCGTGTAGCTCAGGGAATCCGGGGAACACAATTTAAGGTAGTAGTCTGGTAACTTGGGTTCAGAAAATCGAATTTTTTTTTTTTTTTTTTTTTTTTTTTGCTTAACTTGAAAGTACAATGTCTTGAGAATATACTATGAAAATTTCGGACAGAAATTCGAAATATTTCGGGAGTTAGAACGAGTGCTCTAGACCGCCTCAGAGTCTAACTTTTAAAACAGTAGTCTGGTAACTTGGATTCAAAAAATCGAATTTTTTCTTTTTTTTTTTTTTTTTTTGCTTAATTTGAAAGCACAATGTCTTAAGAATATACTGTAAAAAATTTCAGACAGAAATTCGAAATATTTCGGGAGTTATAATGAGTTTCCTAGAGCGCCTCGGAGTTTGTTGTTGAACTTTAAACGCGGTTTTCTTAAAACATTGTTTTTCTGCTCGGCCCGGGTCCTAACTTTTTTTCTACTAAACCGATTGCTTTCAAATTTTAACAGGCTGTTCTACACACTTATAGTTCTCGTCGGTACTAAAGAGAATTTTTTTCACCCCTAACTTTTTATTTTACAACCCTTTCTTTGCTAAAATAAAAGAACTTTTTTTTTTCAAAGTCCACCATTTTGTTATTTACCCTTAAAATTTAACTTCAGTCGTTCCGACCAGAATGACATATCTATAAAATAAGAATAATCAAGAATATTTTATTTCAGATAACATCAAGAGCCAAAATCACCCGGGCCACCCACGTGCATTTTTCTTGAGGTTCCAACTTCGCGTGACAATAATTATAGTAATAAACTATTAAATTTTTTCAAATAATTTTTTTTTCTATATTTTCAATATGTAAATAAAATCACTCTTAATATTCAAGATAATTCATTTTTATTTTCCCATAAAAAACCGCCCTCCAAAAAAGTCATGAAAATAGGCATGAGTTACCAGACTATTACCTTAAGAAACGTTGCTTTTGACTGCTGTGTAACAAAAGGCTCCCACAGCGAACATTTGTGCCTGAATAAAAGTTGGTATGTTTCTCTGTACAGTCATGTATCACTTATTGTAACAAGTGCAGTAGTTTCGAAAACATAAATTTTCTAAATCGGGTCCATCATGTGTGCTCTTCCTGCACATTGTGTGTGTACAGGTAGTACAGGCAGAGGCGTAATAAGAAATGTTCCACGCGGGGAGGTCAGCTGAAATTTTTCGAAATTAATGACCATAACCCTAGCAGCATCATCTCATCGGCCGATGATCGGCCATTCATCGAAACCCGATGAAATTCTCATCGGCCGATGATCCAACATGTCTCATCGGCCAATCAGAATCCGAGCAGCAAAATCCGATGAGATTTGGAGCAATTTACGAGCAGAACAGTCCCGAGCCGAGGAATTTCATCGGGAAACTTGATCGGAAGGATATCGTTTTCCGATGAAAAGTAGCTCATAGAAAACCGTGCTCGGATACTGATCGGAACGATGTCATCGTGTGTTAAGGGATCAGTTTACGAGGAGTTTGTTGATCGGCCGCGCAAAATCCGATGAGTTGATGCTACTTGGGAAGTCTTCATCAATCCATTCATGTGAATTTCATTGAAACTCTCTCTCTATCAATCCGTATCTATTTGTGCATTGTCAAAAAATAAAATAAATAAACTGTTGTTTTTACAGTAAGAAACTGTAAAAACAAGTTTATTTATTAATTTATTTTTTTTTAATTTATTTATTTATTTTTTGCAATGCACAAACATTAATTTCAAGAACTGCATTTATTACGGTCATACAACTATCTTAACAGAATCTATTTCTCTCTGCACAACTGTTAACCCACTAATGTCTGACATTTTTTTTTCCAAAGATATTTTGTGTACTGGTTACAAATAGCGTTTAATGGACAGGAAAAATAATTTTAAAAATATCATGAAAAAAATATTTTTTTTTTGTTAAAAAAAGAAAAATCGTCATTAAAAAGGGACGCTAGGCACCAGAGGGCACAAACTTTTTTTACTAACATTTTTTTCTTCCTACGATCTAATATTTAAAAAGACATTTTATAAGAAGAAATAAAAGCAGCAATTAACATGAACTGGGAAGTTGGGAATAATTTTAAAAACTGAGTTTTTTGTTCTTGAGATTATGAACGATGCAATCCGTCATAAAGGTAAAGATAAAACGGCTACAGAACTCACTTTACAACGGTTATGTGCTGCAATCCGTTACTAATGAATTGAAACAGTACCAAAGTAATAATTGAACCCTATTATTTTTTTGAAATGTTCATTTTTGGAAACTTCAGCCGACACACTTTTTGAACCGTCCCTAAAAAGGGACGCTAGGTATTAATGGGTTAATCTCAAGAAAGGCTTTTCTCTCGAGCGACGACTCTATTTTGCAAGAGCGGCCGAGTGTGTGGGGCGGGGCCCCAAAGGGTTGAGGGGTGACGCGTGGCACCTATTTCGTTTCAGACTATTTCGGGGAGGCATGAGTCAGGACCGTCTGGCAAAAAATAGTCTTCAAGGTCTCGCGCTCCCTCTCGAAGGGAATGCGAGCGCCAGATGCTTGTTCCTGCGAAAGCATTCTCTGCGATGGGGCCATTGCAAAAAAAAAAACTCGATTACAATTCCATTATTCGATACTGTCGGCCCCGCTTAAAGCTCTATGTCCCAAATTACTTTAACAATGGATTTATATACAGGGTGTCCACTCCTATCGTGGACCAATAGCTAATTTCTAAACCGTTAGAGATAAGCATATAGTTCATTTAGGAAAAAATCTCCAAATTACCAAAGGAATTTTGGGTCTATTCAATGTTTTTCAAAAAATCAAATTTTGAAAGAGTTACGAAATTTAAATTTTTATACAGCCCCCCAGTCCTATCAATCATATTTAGTAAAACATTCTTGACACTGTAACGTTTAAAACTAAAAAAAAATCACTCTTCTACGACAAAAATTGACCGAGTTATGACGTTTTGAAAAATCAAGATTTTGCATTATTTCATGACGTCATCGAGAGATCACTGAAGGGACCGTATGCGAAATCCTTCAAAATCTTGATTTTTCAAAACGTCATAACTCGGTCAATTTTTGTCGTAGAAGAGTGATTTTTTTTTAGTTTTAAACGTTACAGTGTCAAGAATGTTTTACTAAATATGATTGATAGGACTGGGGGGGCTGTATAAAAATTTAAATTTCGTAACTCTTTCAAAATTTGATTTTTTGAAAAACATTAAATAGACCCAAAATTGCTTTCGTAATTTGGAGATTTTTTCCTAAATAAACTATATGCTTATCTCTAACGGTTTAGAAATTAGCTGTTGGTCCACGATTGGAGTGGACACCCTGTATATTGTTACAAATCTTGTAAATAGTTGTTGTTTTTCCTGCCTTGCACCATTTTTGGTGAGGAATCGCTTGGTGTCACTAGTTTTGGTTTTATCTGGCGGCGTGTCGCAAAAGTATCTGAAGAAATCCCTTTTACCATGTGTATACCGACCTTGTAACATTTCGTAATTTTTGCACTTGCCCTAAATTTAATAAGCATGAAGACATTTTTGTTTTGAGTTGCAATGTTGTGGGTTTCGCTTTTTATCTCTAGAACTTTCTTGAATGGATTATTTCAGTATGTGAAAGAATCGAACACTCTAGATTTTGCTAGAATGTTGTAGAAATTTCCTTCCGAGTATAAATAGCTGTCCAACTGCCTTGAACACAGTTAGTTAGTTCTTTTCGGATTTGATTTCTGAGAGGCTCGTTTTGTTCGCTTGGGCGAATGTTTGTTTTGCTTTTGTAATTTCTTAATTACTGTTCACGTTAGATACGTGGTGCTGAGTTACTGTTGAGAGTACAGTGTACTGTTTGCTACCTAATTGCTGGATGTTTAGCAATTGTTTCCTGCTCCTATTGTAAATAAGTGTACATACTTGTAAATAAATTTATAGTTACTTCCTCAAGAGTGGAATGATCATTTAACCCTTCACTGCACGATTTTTTATATTTTAATGAAAAAAATCATTTGTTACCTTTTAAATAGCCCCGAGATCAGGAAAAATGAAGAAAAAAATTAATCTTAAAAATGTGCATTAAAAATGATGTTTTAATTGTTTGTTCTATATATGGCACAAAGCCCATAGCATATGCTTTGTATACCGATAAGTGTAATAATCTACAATGTGTTTTGTGCCACAAGTGGTATAAACAAACTTTCCACTAAGTGTATTTAAACATTTTTAGAACAAAGGAAATAATGACTAAGCACACTTCTAACGGAAATGCAGACACTCTTTCTTTCAAAAGCAAGAACTGTAATACCTAGACTAGTGCAACTAACTAGTGCATAAACATCACACTAAACTGTTATAGCAATGTTCCAGAAGGGGCACAAAGCTCAGTGTAACTGTATTTAAAAATCATAGGAATATATGAGGGTTTATTTGGTTTGTGCCAGATCTGGCACACCGTGCAGTGAAGGGTTAAGAAAGATGAAGGTGTGCTACGGACTCGTTACAATATACAGGGTGTTCCGTAACAAATTGTACAAACTTTGAGGGGAGTTAGAGGGGATGATTACAAGCAAGAATCACCTAGGAACATAGGTTCGGAAACGCATAGTTGATGAGCTACATATTCACAAAGTTGTCAAATTGTGTCAGAATGGTTCGTTTTTACGACGGTTGATTATTATCATTTCAGTGCATTTTTTTGGGCAACAGGCTTTAAAATTTCAACAACCGCTTTAACCTTTCTTAAATATTTAATATTATGCAAAACCTTTGTTGGATATTAAATTAGTGACTACAGGTTTTGTGTGTCTGTAGTACTTGAGCATCGCTTTTGCGACCCTATGTTCCCATGCGATTTGCTTCAAATTATCGTCCCCTCTAACAACCCTTAAACTTTGTCCCAATATTTAAGGGACACCCCAGGGTGGTAGGGGACAAGGGGAAGTAAGGGTTTAAGGGGAGGTAGGGGACATCACAAGCAATCAAAATTGCAGAACAATCCGTAGTCAGGAATGCCTTCATTAGACGCTAGGCGGCGTTGTTCACAGAAGCACAGAAGCACACGTGCTCTCTCTCAGTAGTCATTTTAGCTGCAAGCGCCCACAGAGAAGTATGGAACGTTTCACGGATGCGGAGCTTGCAGATATGCACCTTATTTATGGTTTGGCAAACGGAAATGGAAGAGCGGCTCAGAGGCTGTATCGGGAAAGGTATTTGCAGAGAGAAACACCGGACCATCGAATGTTCAATAATTTGCATCGCAATTTGTGTCAATATGGGTCCCTACGAAATCATAGATATGGTCACGGCAGGCCACTACATAGTCATAGTCTAAGAATGGAAGAACACGTATTGCGTACCGTTAGAAGAAATCCGAGTACCAGCGTACGAGCCGTAGCTACTGCTGTTGGAGGATCTACGACGTCTGTTCATCGTGCTTTGCGACGTGCACGCTTACATCCATATCATCTACAACGCGTACAGTTACTGCTCCCCGCAGATTATCCTATTCGTGAACGTTTTGCACACTGGTATCTCAATCAATGTAGCCAAGATGTAAATTTCTCATCCTGCGTTTTAATGACGGATGAAGCATACTTTACGCGAGATGGGATGTTCAACTCCCACAATGCTCATTTGTGGGCTGATGAGAATCCCCATGGCGTAAGATTACAGACTGCTCAACATCGTTTTTCAGTAAATGTTTGGGCTGGTTTGGTTGGTGACGTCTTAATTGGACCTTATTTGTTGCCATCTCCACTGAGATCTCAACAATATCTCATCTTTCTGCAAGAGGTTCTACCAACATTACTTAACTCTGTGCCACAACATATCAGACGCCATATGTGGTTTCAACATGATGGGGCACCTCCCCATTATGGAACACATGTTCGGGAACATCTGAATCGTGTGTTTGGTCACCGATGGATTGGTCGTGGTGGACCAGTTCCCTGGCCACCACGCTCTCCTGATTTAAACAGTCTCGATTTCTTTCTTTGGGGTGCTTTGAAAAGTGCTGTGTACGCAACTCCTGTGGATTCAGAAATGGATCTAGTTGCAAGAATCGCCTGTGCTGCTGCAGATATCCAAGAAAATCCGGGTGTATTTGAGAGAGTTCGCCAGTCTATGGTCCGACGGTGTAACGCATGTATTGCTAACAATGGTGGAAACTTTGAACATAATTTATGACATTTTCTAACATTATTTACATTAAACGTGTAATGTCTTTGGCCAATAAACATTTCGGATGATCCCAATCTTGTGTCTCATTGAACAATATTAATTTTTAAGGAAGGTTAAATAGGTTGTTAAAATTTTGCTGCCTCTTGCTCAAAAAAAAGCATTGAAATGATAATAAAAAACCGTCGTAATAACGAGCCATTCTGACACAATTTGATAACTTTGTGAACATGTAGCTTGTCAACTATGCGTTTCTTAACCTATGTTCCTAGGTGATTCTTGCTTGTTATCATCCCCTCTAACTCCCCTCAAAGTTTGTACAATTTGTTACGGAACACCCTGTATATATATATTTTTATATTTGGGGGGGGGGGGTAATTGAAAATACATGTTTACCGAATGTAAAACTTTTGAAAATGTTTGGGGTCTAAGGCCCTCTACGCCTTAGGGCCCCAAAGAAACACTCAAAAGTTTCAGCATGATTCCAGCCATTTAGGATTCATCATACTAAATTAATACAGTCGACGCTCGTTATAACGACCACACGTTATAAAGACCATTCCAATATAACGACCGGTGAGAAAACCCCCAACTGTATCCCAATATACTCTATGTTCAACCTCTTACAGCGACCATTCGTTATAAAGACCGTTTTCTGTAGGACGGAGACGGTCGTTATATCGAGCGTCGACTGTATAAGCGGGACTTATGGGTCCCGTCGGTGCATAAAGGGTTAGGTGAATATAATGAGTTCCAAGATATATTAGTCGAATAAGTCGGGCGTTTGATTGAGCAGGGAAATTTTCTTCAAGTTGACAGCACGTATCTTAAAAACGAACGATGACAAATCAATAGGAGGGGTGTGCAGAGGAAGTGATTGAAGTTATTGGTAAAACGTTTCCGAAATAAGCTAGGCAAACGATAAAACAGTAAAAAAATAAAATTGTATTAGCCCTTAACTTCGTACTGTTGCATCTCTGCAACATATGATTTATTTTAATTTAAAAGACTCAATTTTGTTTTTAATTACCTACAAATCACTTATCTGAGGAAAAAAAAGATTACTGCAGCGAAATACATGCTAATTTCGTCACTAGTTGACAGCACATTTTCCCCAGAAATCCCAACAATTATAAAAACATTTGATGCCTCAAGAACTGTGTCTTTGCTATAAAAAAATTCCATTCTAGTTCATACTTCCTCTTGTTTATTGACGAAATAAATTACCAGGTAAGAAATTTAAACATTTTACGTTCATTTAAAAGTAAATTTAATTTTCCATGGGGAAAAGTTTTTAAGAAGTTTGATTTTAATTTTACATTGTCGCAAACAAAAAAATGATTGAAAGTCATTTTAAAACTGCTTATTTAAAAAAAAAATATTTCTCCTCTTTATTATTACTTGAGAACTAGCTGATACAATTTTTTCATCAAAATTTAAAAAATTGCGAAGTTAAGGGTTAGTGCGTATGAAAATTGTAAAAAAGTAAGTTATAGCTTGAATTGAAGTGTTTATTCAGAACTTTTTTTTACTGTTTTATTTATTTATTTATTTATTAGGGGAAGGGTGGGCATAGCGGCCACCCTAAGGAACATCTATTTTTTTCCACCCCTAAACTTTATTGAAACATTTTATAAATCCCTTCAACATTTAGTATGGTTACTTAGGCCTGATTAAAAATATAAGCAACTAGATTTTTAAACTTTATTTGTACAAAATTTTTACTTTACCAAAAGCTGTCAAAGTGGCCACTTTGCCCCACTAGGTAGGGCAAAGTGGCCACTGCCTAAATAGATTTAGATAGTATGGAAAAAATGAAACGCAGTGAGTTTCAGAACTCAGAACAATTGTATTAGGGTTTTAAACAAAACTAAGCATTACTAAAAGTATGTGAAGTTATGAAATCACTGGTATTTACATAAATCACAAATAAACTCATCGTCGTCCTCTTCGGCTCCTGTGCAGGCTTCGTGAGCCCATTTGAGGCACCCAGAACATCTAATCCAGCCTTCGTTGTCCTTAAATTTCGAATAACAATCACCACAGAAAAAACAATCGACGTCGCTGACGTTGCCTTCATCATCATCACGGCTGTGGCCACTTTGCCCTCTAGCGAGCCATTTTCGAAAGAGCAATATTTCACGTACAACCCGTTGTTGAATATACTGTTGAGACATATGAATTCAAAGCTAGAAACATGGTGTTTTGCACCATTGATGTAAAATTTACTTCACCTAGTCCTACAATAAACTAAAGCGAAACATGTGATGCACTTACCTAACATCAGAGGGTCGAAAAAGTGAAAAATTTGCGATATCTCCGTGAGTTTGCGTCTGAGCGGCACCAAACTATAACACAACAACAACGGCTGCCGGGCGAGTAGTTGAGTCTATTGCCGCTTTTCTACAGCACTATATAGGGAGGAAAACTTCAAGTGGCCCCTTTGCCCGCAGTGGCCACTGCCCACCCTTCCCCTACTTATTATTTTTATTATTATTATTATTTTTTGAAAAAATTTACAATAATAAATTGCTTACTCAAGATTTTCTAGAACACTATTTTTAGCACATTTTCTATTGTTTTATTTAGTTCTTTCTTTTTTTCTTTATTGTTTTTTTTTTTTTTTTTTTTTTTTCAAAAAAAAAATGTATTGCTTGCACAAGGTTTTTTGAAACACTTTTCTAATTGTTTTTCTCCCCTCTTTAACTATTTCGGAATTAAAATTGGGGAAAAGAATGCAGTTTATCGTTAATGACGGTAGGGAAAAAAATGATTTGAAATTCTTTCCCAAAAAATTTTTTGAAACTGAAATGCCAAAAAAAAAAAAAACGGAATTTTAAACAACCTTCTATGATAAGATTCCAGGCTCAAGTCTAGAAATGGTCTTGAATTTAAGACCGAAACATTTGCATTCAACAAACATAAACTAGGATGTGTAGTAAGGGGTAGATGAATAAAAGTCCTTCCTTTGGAGTGATTCCATACCAACTCACCTAACGGGGGTTGCACGACCGACTCGGATTTTCTTTAAATTTGGCACACAGGTGGATTATATGGAGGCAAGGAAATGTCCAAATTTTCAGTTTCCTGCTCCACTTATTTTCTGAGATACAGGCCCTCAAAGTGAGTCCGCCCACCCAAAACACTAAGAAACTGATGTTATTTAATCATTTTTTCTAAAAAATTGTACTCATGCAATATAAAAGTGTTAATTATCTATGGAAACTAGCAGCTCCAGGCATTCAGAAATAAAAACTGGAATACTTATAATGAGAATAGCTGAGGTACAGGGCTCTTTGAAGTTGTCACCACAAAAACTTGATTTTGCCGATTTTGCTAAAATTGGGGAAGTTATTCCAAAAAAAGGAAGACGTAACCAAAGGTTTCCTCACTTTCTGATAGTGTACAGATGTTTACTATAAATGGTTACGCAATGCGTAACTTGGATTTCTCACTCCTTCTTGGAGATATTTAAGCTTTACGACAAGCCATAAAGGCAAAAACATGCG